>PKMM01041298.1:278625-353905 GCA_002933915.1 Eutrema heterophyllum
AGGTAAGAACACACACATATATATATATATATATATATATTTTGTTAAAAGAAGTAAGTAGTAAGAACATATTATATATAAAACCAAAATCTGCTATCTCCATTTAAAATGCTATATAAAAAAAAGTTTGATTGCCAAATCAAAATAACTTAAATACAATGTCTCTCTTATTCTAGTTGGAATAAAATGTATATAAATGTCAATTTAATCCTAAAAAGAGGAGAAAGACTCTATATAAATGTTTATCTTTTCTTATATTGTTTACAAATAAAACAATTACCTAATAAATGAGATCAACTTAACCAATAACACAACTATATAAAAAAGATTACGGTCAACCCTAATAATAATTATGTAAATGCAAAGAAACTCATGAAAAATGGTTCATAAAGAAAATAAAGAACAAAGAAAATAAAAAATTCATATCCAAATTAAATAAATAAAAACTAATCTTAAAAGGAAATTAAAATATATCACGCATCACACTGAATTATACCTATATATTAAGTAAATGATCAAATGGAGATAAATACATCTTAAGATGCTTTAGTTTCCTAAGTCAAATAAGAACAATTAACCTAGTCAATTCTGAAGTTATTTTATACTTATCTTTTATTTATTTTTGTTGGTGATGTGGCACTCTACATGGTTTTGGAGAACTCCGTTTGGTGGTTATATATATAAACACTCACCCTTCGATCAAATCTCAAGACAAATTAAACACGAATCTTTTATTCTTCTCATTGAACGTGTTCTTCAAAATTCCTCATACACTTATCGATTTTGACAAAAAGAATAAAATAAACTCCCATGGAATGCACGTGTTCCATCGGAATCTCTCGCCGGTGTCTCGTATCTATGAGGTAAGCGATGTTGTTATATTATTATTATTTATGATTCAGAATCTATGTATGGCGATTGATGGTGAAAACGGAAACCAGATAGAATTGAATTGATGTGAATGTTCGAAAGGTGCTGATCTATGTAATAATCCCAGGTTAGTTTCATGATCTTTTTTTGTGTTATGTCATTGCCGCTTTCTATGTTTCGTCATCGTCTTACTTATTTACCCAATATCAGAACCATTATCAATGATCATGCAAAAAAGCATTATCAAAAGTCAAGAAAATGATAGACATTTTATGAATGCATACTCATGCTACATATTCAAATCTGATATATATGATGAATCAGGATTATCACACAAGGAAAAGAAAAAACGGAATCATCGAGACCTCTTCCCGGCTTTGAGATGCTTCTGCTGTGACGATCAGAAATGATATGGATTCACAAAAGAGATATCCACAATTTAACAATGATCTTCACGTGTGACGGTTGGGGTAGGTTAGATAAACCCAAAAGGGCAATATATAAGCTTTATATAATCCTAGACATAGATATTTTTTTTGCTTCTATCATTTTTTCCATCTAATAACATATAGACACGTAAAAATGTGAACTCGCTACAACAATGATTTACTGCTAACAAATTAAGTATCGTATATGATAATTGTACGTTCACGGTATACGAATGTACATTTGTCGCATACCATACTTGTGTTAGTAGTAATCATTGTTGTAGCATATCATACTTAACTTGTTCGTAGTAATCATTCTTGACTTATGACTAAATGTTTTTTTTTTATATATAATTGAAGTTTCAAATATGTTATGTGGATAGTGGATACCATAGTAGTACGTAATCATTGGTTTTATTAGCAGCGAGTAATTTCTATCAATTTTTCTATAGTTAGATGAAAAAGTGATAGAAATTAATGAAATACGCGTTTAGGATTATATATAAATTAAAGCTTTTGTTTTACCATTTGGGTTCATCCAACTTATCCAAGCCGTCATACGTGAAGATCATCTTCGAATGGTGGATATCTCTTATGTGGATCCATATCATTTCCGATCATCACATCAAAAGCATCTCAAAGCCGGGAAGAAGTCTTGATGATTTCCCCTTTTCTTTCGGTTGTTTGATAATAGTAATTTATCATACCAGGTCTAAATTTGCAACATGAGTTATGCATTCATAACGTTGTCTAATCAATTTGTTCATTTGATCCTTTTGATTAGGTTTTTCTTTATGGCATGATCGGTTATTGTGGTTCCGCTTATGTGTTGATATGTAACAAGCTTAAGAAACAACTTTTTGATTCGGTGGGTGTGAATCGTGTGATGCGAGTATGCGACCATAAGTGATGACGTGGAGTTGGAAGATGAGCGGAGAGAGGAAATCAATTAAGAAAGCAAATTAAAGGTTTTTGATTGAACACTTGAGAGCTTTTCTAATTAATTTTAATTAGTGGTTTGCGGCAAATAAGGTGAAGTGGTTTCTTGTAGGATCACTTGGCCATTTTCCCATTTCCCTCTATTATAGAAATCGTGTGTGATTTCTTCTTTGTTTTGTTTTCTATTTAATCAATGAAAAAACAAAAAAAAAAACATATTGAAAAGGGAGAAAATTTGAGAAAATGTCTTCACATGAGTTTATATTTTGAAAACTACACCATTTTTAATTTTTTTTTGATAACTACACTTATTTAAAAGTTAAATGACCAAAGTAACCTAAATAACAATTATACTAATTTAGATATTTAAAGCATGAATTTTATTCAAATAAATACTAAAATATATTTACAGATCTACACAAGATAATATCTAATTTGTTTTAAAGATTGCTCGATTGGTAAAGACAGCCTCTAAAGCTTATACGACAGCAGAATTCAATGTTATTTTTACAGAAATACGTCGTCAGAATCAGAACCTGAGCGTCTATCTGGAGGAAGCAAATGTTCGTATGTGGTCACATGCTTATTTTCCAGGAGACAAATATGACATTACCACAAGCAACTCGGCAGAAGCTATAAATGCTGTGTTCAAAAAACCTCGTGAGCTACCCATTGTCTCATTGATTGAGGTAATAAGGAATACACTAACACGGTGGTTTTTTGATCGTCGAGAAAGTGCTGCGAAACTTACTTCCTCTCTCACACCTAGAGTTGAAAAGAAGCTCAATAAACGGTGTGATTTGTCAGATACTTTCGATGTGCAGCCTATAAATCAATATGAATTTCAGGTAACCGATGGCTTTCAAAATTATTTGATTGATTTACAACGGATGACTTGCACATGTTATGTGTTTAGTATTGATAAGATCCCTTGTAAGCATGCTGCTAAGGCTGCAAAAAGTCGAGGCGTAGACCCTGGATTATATGTACATCCTTACTACTCAAAGTCGTATTTGTGTGCTGCATATTCAGATAACAGAAGATCCGGAGATGATCTTTCGGACTTGAGCGAAATACCTTATGATATTGTTGGTCAGAAATGTCTACCTCCATATGTCCGAAGGAAACCAGGAAGACCCGTAAAAAGAAGATATCAAAGTGTTGGAGAACAAGTAATGAGGAAAAAAGCGCGAAAACAATGTTGCTCAAGATGTCATCGTTCGGGACACAATCGTGCAAGATGTGACTTTGGAATTTGATGTTTTTATTTGGCTTTAAAATTCTGGCTTTTCATTTCCTAATCTCTCTTTAGTCTTCTTTGAATTGAGATTTAAATAGGAATTTACATATTCTGGTTTTACATTATTTGTATGTAGACTATGTGTTTCAACTACTCTGACTCGCACCAGTTTGCTATGCGTCCTTTTTCTTGGTCTTTTCAGTGCAAATAAATCAATAGAAAGAAAAAGAAAAGAAATACAACTCAATAGAAAAACCAAGTGAGAAAGAATCCAACGTAAAAGAAAACAATAAGCAAAGCCAAATCCATTATAAGAAAATGACTACTAAATAGAAAGGAAAAAAAAGAAGAGTATGTTCCTAAAAATCGTGAAAATGGTTGGCTTCTCCGAACATATATGTTGCAAACTTTTTCCGGATAATCCCTAATGTTTTCATCACATAGTCCAACTTCCATATCTATGTCTAATGCAAGACATTCGACATACTTCATAGCAAATACTCCACAATCACCCGTTTGTTTGTTCTGCGGAATTCTTCTAGACCTTGAAACTGTGTACTCATCAGCACTTAAAGCGTATTGGTCAGCTGGGGAAACCAATGATTTGAGAAGATATGGAAGCATACGTGCATATGGCTTCACAAACTCCGTTATCTCGTCATCGCTAGAGAGCGAAATAATGCTGTCGTACACTTCAATGTGCCGGTGAAGAATCGAGATAGCTAAGGCGATCCAATGGACATTTTTAATGTTTAACACAACATACACATCATCGACATCAACTCCAAGCCTTTTATTTGTCCTTTCACACGTAGGTAAAACACCATTATAGTAATCAATGAACTCAGCGTTCCAATAAAAGTTTCTCTGGTTTTCTGAAAACTTTTGGTAGCTCTTTGATATCAGCTTTGTAAATGGCATATCCAAAAATGCCAATCTTTCACTACGAAAAGGACCTGCGACTTTTGCTAATTTTGTTCTCATTATAGACATGCCAACGTCAATATGCTGCATCAAACTAACATAATTTAATTTTTGTACACTAAATATTTACACTTGTGAGAATGTTTAAAATTTACTTACATCTTCACTTAACCAAAACTGTGGCTCAATAAGCTCGGCAAAAAACTGTTTGTCTGCATTAATGGTGCTCAAGTTCACCGTTATAGCTCTGCAATCAATCAATGCAGGTGGTTAAATGAATATTGATAAGAAAGTAATAAATACTCAAAAAACCAATATACTTTTTTTGTGAAAACACGAAGCTGTCTATCATCATCCACAAGTCTAGCCATTGAGCTTTACTTTGATCCGCTACTGCAAACGGATCGTATGCATTTGTATTTACGACCTTATTTCTTCTCATCTTTTCACCAGTATCAAATAACAAACCATGGTCATTGATTTTCACATCTGCTTTTATCATCTTCCTTTTCTCATTCTCCTTTGCTGGAGTTACGTTCAAAATTTGACCGAAGAATCTGTCTCCGTACAGTGCACTGTATCGAAAGTGGCTTTCAAATCTTTTGTTGTTAACTGGAAAAAAAAATAGTCACCATATATATTCACAATAAACGTGTAAAGACATACTAACTTTAGCAATTGATGTTTAAATTGATAAAATTATTTGCGAATAAAAATACATCAAAAAACAAAATTTGCAAAATGCCAAATCATCAAGTTAAAGATTGTTTACATTCCTCGCTGTTTTTAAATTCTTGACTTTTTTCACCTTTCTCGTTTTTTGTAAAGTCTTCAAGTTTTCATCAAGTCCTCTTAGCTTAGCTTTCACATCCAAAAGCTCTGAACTAAGCTTTGCAAAGCCATTGTTTAGAATTTCTTCAAATTCTGTCATACACGCCTCAAAATAGTCTTTTGATAAAACTTCCACGCATGGGACAACACTTTTCTTCTTTGATTTCAAATTGTCCGGATATGTCTGCTCTGTTTCTGCCTTTCTTTTTCCATTACTTTCTTTCTGAAACTTGTACTCCATCTCTAACAGAACATATGAAAAAGAAAAAAAAAAATCAAATCAATTTTGTGTTAACTTTCAATAAGCAAATAATCTATTACAAGAAAGAAAAAAGAATACGTCAATCATCTATACAATAATACAATTATCCTACCTCAAGCAGACAGTTAGACATACATCTAATTATGGACTACTAAGTTTAATAAATTCCTAATCTTCATCATCGATTAAGCAAAATCGAAATCTCAGGTAAAGAGTAAATCATTGACTTTTCTTTCACGAGCCTTTGGACTAATAAAATCGACTATTTTCAAGCGTGTTTGTCTATTAACTTGGCTTGACTATGTTACTTATTTATATGTTGTTGATGCTACATAGATAAACTCTTAGCAGTGAAGCAACGAAGCAGCTACTTTTCAAAAAAGAAATTAAGGCAAAGTCATTTACGTACAGATCAATAGGTATAGGCATTAAAAATAGAGAGAAGGACCAGAGAGAGTACCGTTGCTCTGTTTTTAAAAAAAAAACTGAAAGAGAGTACCACAAGTCGAAGGATCTCCGTTCCTCTGCTTTTTTTAGAAAACTCAATTGTTGATGAAACTGTTTACGTAATAACATGTTTATATAAGACTAATAAAAGTATTTTTTTTGTAGAGATAAAGTTAAAAATATTTTAAAGATTTATCCAATTATAAATTTAAAAATATTAAGTAATTAGATATCTTTATCTCAAATAAAAAATAATCATAATATTAATTATTTCGAATTTTTATTTTCATTAATTAAAATATGTTATTTCTAATTAACTTTGNACGAAATTATTGTTCAAATATTTATAAATTTTCATAATTAATAGAACCAAATCAATGCCAACGAATTAGGAAATTATGATTGCATGTCTATATTTTGCGTGATACTCTCAAACTTATTAAGGAAGATATTATCGTAGAGCAAAATCCGAATGCGTTACCAAAATTTAGATTTAAGAATATCTGAATCCATTTAAGGATATCTATTTCTTAAACCGAATTTAAAAAATATTTATAGCATATATGTAATTAATTTGGAAAGTATTTAATTGTAGCTAAATAATATATTTTCTTGCAAACCACGATTAAATCTTAACAAATAATTAATTTTGTTTTAAAAGTGCATAACTCTTATAATCGAATTTAGCTAAATAAATTCATAAAGAACATTACCAATGGCGGCATTTACAATTCTAACAATCCTAAAATTTTCATTATTTATAATAATCGATTTTATTTATAATTTTAAATATTTAATTTAATTTTTGGCATAGTTTGAATTTTTCTAATTACGAATTAAAATTAATATATATATAATCGGATTAATTAATTAAACTACTCTTTTATTGAACCAAATATAATTATTTTTTAATTTAACCAAAAATATATGTTTAGCAACAGAAATAAAAAAAATAGTAGTTATCCATGAAATAAATAGTAGTTATCCAAAATAAAAATAGATTAAAATGTATTTTTCCCTGAACACAAATGTTACCATGTTTTAATAGTATATATTAAAAACCCACGGACTGACCCGCAAGTCATAGACGCATAAGACAATGGCAAAATATTTTAGCTTGCTTTGACACCCATACCTATAAAGCCTATAACACAAGTCTTGAATTTTCAGTTTCAGTTGAATTCAATAATTTTGGGCATAGAAGCCTTAAACACTTACAAAGAGGTCTAATTTTAGATGGAGATATACAATTTGACTAAACACAATCCATATATCAAATAATGCCCAATTCAGATTAGGTTGAACCGAACCACAGCCATAAGAACAGCCATAGCCACATTTCAGTATGAAAAACCCGGTTGCACCAAATATATTGCTACCGGAATCTAAACGGAAAAAGAAAACCATATAACATTTTGATAATTCTTCAAATTAAAAACAAATTGTGCTAGAAAACAACAAATATTGATAGAAACGAAATTCGGTTTATATATCTAACCGAAAACACTGAAGGTAAAAAACTAGATTAAACAACACTCAAGGTCACACATAACATCATCATTGCCAAACGGAAATGATATTTATTTATTATTGAAGAAGAAACGCATTTGAAAACAAAAGATGAAGAGGAGATTTTGATTAATTCTTGTTGGCGATGAAAAGTCCCCATTTCTGTTCACCCGATGCAACTCTCTCCAGCTTCGCTTTCCATCCTCCAACAATGTCATCGTAATCCTCCTGCGTTTATTTAAGTTTGTGAGATCATCTAAAATTATTCAAAAGAGACACCTTCACACGAAACAACATAAAGATTTGAAAGATACTGACTTTGGAGAAGTCGGAGATGAATTCTTCCTTTTCTTTCTCCACCCTCTCTAGTTCACGTCTCAGGACTTGCATAAACTGTAATTACAAAACACCACAAAACAAACTCTGTTAAAGCTATAATCATTGGTTTTCAAAATGTACATATTCGATTCATTTACCTGATCAGTACGGTCCTCTGCGATCACATCATTAAAGCCCACGTCTTTTAGCATCTATATTGAAGATTTGTGGTATAAAGGGATTAGAGTTAGAGAAAATGGTTTTGACAAACAAACAAAAAAACATATCACTGATAAAGAAAACAAACCTGCCCATATGCTTGAACATCATGGAGATCATATCCTCTCTGTTTTATGTACCCAGAAAACTCAGGAGATGGAGTTTTCGGGCTCCTACAGTAGTCGCTGATGAGAATTTTACCCCCTGGTTTAAGCCACTTGAAGAAAGTCCTGAACAAAGCTGGTTTGTCCTGTAGAATAGAGAGAGAGAGAGTGAACGAGTAAGCATTCACAATGATATACTTCCAAGAGAGAACAACGAGATAAATAAAGTTGGGTACTTGGATGTGCAGAATAGTGTCGCGGCTGTAAATGACATCGAACGAATTATCTGGGTAATGTTTTGTGGTGCAATCCGCGACCTCAAACTCAACTGAGCAATTGAGTCCAATAGCACGTTCCAAAGCAAAAGAGATCATGTTGACAGAGAGATCGATACCAACAACATGAACATCGAAGTTCTCAGCCATATAGAAGTCACCTCCACCAATGCCACAACCAACATCTAACACTTTCTGTCCTGGTTTCAGATCCATTTTCTCCACAAACTCTTTCGTCGTCTCTGTCACAAGAGACATGACACAAACACACGTAAGTACTGATAGATAAAGACACAGAACATCGCACACACGCAACAATAGCAAAAGCAAATTTGGGATCTTACCGATTCCACCAGTGCTCACAAATCCTTGTCCAAAGACACGCTCATAGCGTAGGATCCCACTGGCTTTGTATTGAACATTGTCCAAGAAACGTTGGAAGCCTCTGTCATTTTCTGAGCTGACTTTCTGCCAAATCCAACAAATCTGCATCCCACAAAATGAAGAGTGTGTTACGATGATTAAGATCTTAATACAAAAGAAAGTTAGAGAATCTTGATAGACAGAGTTTTGGTTTGCCTGATTCTGATTCTTCTTGTTCTTCACATAAGCTCCAATGCACTTTTGCCCGATCATAGAGAGCTCAAATGAATTCCCAGCTGCATCGCGTGTCTGACATTCTTGAAAGACCTGCATTTATTAAATATTCACCATCGATTTTAATCAGTAGATTTATAAATGCCACATAACCTCTACGTGGATGAAGCTTTGACAGATTTGTTAGAATATATATTGTACATATCTAAATACATTCTAACAAGAGTTAGAAACAAGTATCTACATATATGTAGACCGATACATTACTTCAAAGATCGATAAACCGTATCAAGAAAACACCAAGGCATAGTATAACATTTAAATCTCAGTCAACAATATGAGAGAATTCAAGTGATCATGTATCCTATATTCTTCAATTCCAACCAACTGAAACTTTCATAAGTCTCAAACATATTCTTAAGCAGAGGCATTCTAAGCACTGTTTATCGGCTAAACAACTGAAATTGTAGTTTTGAAAAATGCAATATTTATGTAAACGGATTAAGAACCTTGGTATAGAAACGGGGTTCACGGTAGTGAGTTGGGTTGGATTTCCGCTTGCTGTCCCCAGATTGATGGAAGCAAGATTCTCGGAAGAAAATGTAACCTCCAACTTTTATCCAACCAACCATCCTTTCTGCCAAAAGTTCCACCTGCATCCAAACAAAACCATTAAAAAACTTACTTGGGTTTCTCATTACAAAAGTTTTATTATTGTCTTTAAATAAGAGATCATCTTATACCTCTTTGTCAGAAAGATACATCAATAGCCAGTTGGAGAATATCAAGTCAATGGATCCATCAGTGATCTTCAAGTCAGGGGATGTAACATCAGCACACATAAACTTCACATTCTTGTAATGCCCATTGACACTTTCATTCTGCAAGAAGGAAGAAATTTAACATTCAAGAAATAACGATTACAAGTCATGAGCAACGAATTGAGAAGCATTAACTAAGAAGGTGATTAAAGTAATAAACCTTCTTAATGACGCTATCAATGAAGTCAAGAGCAATTAGTTCACCAGCTTTTTGAGCCAATTCACCAGTGAATCGACCAATACCAGCTCCAAGTTCCAACACCGATTTGCCTTCATGTGGTGGGAGCAAAGAGAGTACCTGCACAATTAAACCAACTCATAAGATTCAAAATTCAAATGCCCTGTTCAAGAGACCAATGTAGTCACTCTTTGATAGGAGACAAACAAGCATATCTAAATAGTGTGTATCACCCAAAACATAGCTTAATGAATTCGATTCTTAAGAACATTCACTGATTCCAACTTCTTCATCAAATTTTATAAGAGAAAAGATAAAACAAAAATTGGGCACCTCAGGTCGCTCTTCCTTGTCGAGATCAGAGGCTCTAGAGTCGAGCATCATAGCTTCAACAGTCAAATCAGCCGAATGCTCTATCCAGTAATTCTTCTGGATATCACGCTCTTCCTCTACTCCACATTTTTTTCACCAAAAAACAAATCAAATCAGATTAACATTTCTCTTTTTTTGTTTTGTTTTCTAATCTCCAATTTTCGATTATTTAATCAACCAACGATAATCGCTTTCAACAACGTGCTTTAATCTGGAATACTAAATTAGTTTCCCGAGTGGACAGACAAAAAGAGTAAGATTCGACGCATATAGTCGGAGATCTCACCGTACGATGGTGCCATTTTGGGAAAAGGTGTTCGTTCGTCGGAAAAAGCGAAGAAGACGATCTGTTGAGAGAGCAAGAGAGAGAGAGTTCAATGGCCTTCAACGGCGAGTCTGGATCTAGAGAAGCTCCTTGATCTACGGTTAACGGATCGGCCTCTCTGCTGCATCAATGTTACTCAGAGAGAGGGTTTTGGTTTTTTTTTCGTGGCTCAGAGAGTGGCTATTGCGCGCCTTCTTTATAGGGAAACGGTGGGGTCACCTTCGAGGTCGGCTCTTACAGACTGTAAATAATAAAACAGTGGTCGGTAATACAAATCCCTTCTTTTTTTTTGGTCAAATCCGGTAATTAAGTGTAATGTTGTCAATCTTTTAAGTTATGGTTATCTATTTGATGTATTTGCATTTAAATACAATATATCTAGTTCCTTTCGGGTGTGTGTGTGTGTCCTCTGATATTGTGGTAATTTTTAAAATTAGCCCTTAAATTAGTAAAATGTCACCTGTAGATAAAATAAAATAATGTACATTATCAAAATCAAGAAAATATCATTGGAAGGTTTGATTGATTGAACCTTTTTTATCTTCAACGGTCAAATATATAACGTTTTGATAACTATTAATCATTAAAAAACAAAATAGCGATATCTAAAAAGATATATTTTTACTAATATTTTTGTGTTGTTTTTAAGTTTTTATTATTTTGCTACTAATTGTATTTTGACTAATGATATTAAAAATATGTTAGTGTTTTATGCAGTTACCAATTAAACTCTGAAAATGTAGAACAACGGTCAAATAAAAGTAATTAAAAATAATAGGAGTAATAAAAATTTAGTCATTTTTGGGTAAAAGTAATCGAGAAATTTGGGGAGTGGGTGGAGGGAATCTCTAGATCGTACATTGGGAGTGGGGAAATTTGGGTCCCTCGGGATCTATCAAACTTAAAATAAAAATGAGAAACTTTGTTATTCAGAGTCGAATCTTTTTTAGTATTTCTTTCCATAATTTAAAAGTATGTCGACAGCTTCACTCTTGTGACGGTCATTTCTTTGACACAAAATTGCTAACTCCTCGTGACACGTTATATCAAAGGACAATTATGTTCACGTGCTTTGTCATTTTATAACTCATTACACTACACCTGGATTCTCTTCACCTACTATCCCCTTTTGGCTTTTTTCCTTCTATTTTTTTTTTCCCCTTGTCTCATACTTATTTCTTTATACATTTACTAATCACATTCAAAATAACTTATTTTGAAGGTGATTCTTGTTCACTAAAACTACTTAATCTATGCTTCAGTACATATAAACCTCCGACTAATTCTCCAAGTATATCCCGCTAAGTATTTTTGTCATTTAAAACATCCACAATAACCAATTATGATTGAAATCACAATAAATGAATAAACTAGAATTCTAGTCTCGTAACATGCGGATAAATTATTTAACTACTGCACTACTGTTATTTTTTATTTGTTCACTATCAATATTGAGCTCTTGAAAGTATGTGAACATACAAGTGTCGATGTGTCATTGAAAATTATATAAGGGTCAATAAATAAATAAAAATACAAGATATTTGTATCAGTTAAACGAAGCCTTGTTTAAGGCACATATATATAGCTCCACCACGGCTCGACTCGGACTCGATCACCAATATGGGAACAAAACTTCCCTCAACGTTCTTAATCCTTATACCCCCATGGATTAATACGCATTTCTAATTCACTATATATCCTTCGTGTGTTTGGTTTTGAGGTTTAATTCAATTTGAAAAAACCTCAAAATAACGGCAAATTTTTTTAAAAATTCATAGACCCTTGGAGCCAGGGAGGTCAATCCACTGAAGCTGAGCCTCAACCTCTCCACATTCCACGTGTCGCAATCTGAGAACGAGATCTTGGACGAGCTTACCGTCGATCCAAGTGACTCGTGATTCCTCGGCTAGACAGTTCCGACGACTAGGCTGAACCGTGGTGACAATGGTTCCACTAGGAAGTCCGCCAAGTTGCATCCTTAAAGCCTCAATATACGGCTTTATCTCGAACTCGGCATCACCCATCTTGTCGTCCTTGCTAAACATGTCGTGGTCATACACCGTCTACATACCAAACATATTAACATATGGTTTTTAATCAATAAATATAAACATCATATGATAAAATTTAATATATGGTTTGGTATGTAAATATATATACCAAGAGGACGGTAAGATTGGAGTCTGTGACGGAGAGAGTCAGATCTTCATTCCATTCTGGATTTACGTCTTTGTTAATGACACGAGTCTTCAATTTCTGCAACAGCAAAAAAATAAAATAATAATTTGATGATTAAAGAATATATGTACGTATTAATAATTGAATGAAAATGTAAATTTGATGATTGGTTTACTTACCTGTTTGCCCATTTTGACGACGACGTAAGGATCGCTGCTATTGATGTCACGGACGGCAAGATTGACGCCACGTTTGATGCGGATTCTAAGGAGTCCCAAGAGATCGTCCATTAATGAGCTTGTCCTCGCCGGACCAGCCGTCGTCATTTCTTTTAATTATTTTTTTCCTGATTATATCTTCGATCTTGCTCACTCTCTACGATATCTTTTGTCGAGAATCCACTGCAAGCACACGTTTAGAAACAAACTCAAGATTTCCGAGAGAGTGGCATTAACAGGCAAACCAAAAGATCAACACACACCGTGAAGAAAATTCGTTTTTTTTTCTTTTTATTGTCTTCGTCAGTTTCGTTATCGAAAAAGAAAACAGTAAGTCTCTTCGGATTGGACTTGTCTTGTTCTCTGTTTTCGTTTTGGAGCGAAAGCGTTTGCGGGGAGAAGATAACGTGCGAGAAAATAAATGGATAAAGACGATATTATTAGAGGCATGACCTTATTTGACATTGAATAGAAGACGACCGGGAATTTCGATATCCTGTATTTGGGATTAACGTTAGTTTTTGAAATTCAATTTTAGTGAACGCTAAAATTGGGTTACAACCTAAAACATGAATTAACATCGTATTTAGTTCCATTTTCGGCGTAGGCTTGCAAAAGGTAACTAAAGAAATTGCCTAAATTATCAGAGGTATGTTTAGAATTTAGAAAAACAAGTGTAACAAAATTGGCCTATACTCTTGGATATAATCTAAGGAACAAACGTTTTTTTCAATGATCGGTGAGGCACGGACGAAGGAAGCTCACTGGAATACTTTTCTCAGTCTCTCGGCTGATAGAGCCGCTCGTTTGTTGTTCGGTTCCAACACAAGTGCGTATTTGAAATCTGCAAAGTTTAAACACGGAGAAAAAACAATCTTCGAGTGTTAATTTTTGGTTTCTTTTGCAAGATTCTACAACACGAAACCCAAACAGACATTTTATTTAAAGCATACCATCTATGGCTTCCTTGTCATAGCCTAACATTTCTCTTGCGGTTCCTCTTCGTAAATAGGCTTTGACATTCTGAAAAAAAAAAAAATCATTTTTTTTTTGTGAGATTGAAAGGCAGAGAGTGTTCTTGCAAGAGAAACCTGCTTCTGTGTTAAAAGAAAGTTACCTTCTTGTCGAGAGTGATGGCTTTGGTACAGTCTTCTTCAGCTTGAAGAAAGCTGTATGTAAAGGATTTATCAAGGCAATGTCGCCAAAAATAAGCTCTCACTTCAAAGGGTTTTTATGAGCAAAGAAATAATTACCTTCCAATTTCAAGATATGCAGCAGCTCTGTTACTGTAATAAGTAGCATTGTTTTCACTTAGCTTAATAGCTTCTGAGTATAGACCAATAGCTTTCGGCCACTGTTTCTCTTTGAATGCTTGGTTACCCTGGTTTACAAAACAAAGAGATAATAAAAAAAACACACACACACATATGAGAACCACAGTAGACTAAGGAGGACAATGCCATTTGAAAAAAAATGAGACCTGCAACGGAAATTAACTGACCTTCTCTTTGGCAATTTCAGCTGACTCTTCTTGGCTGATAGTCTTTTTAGATGATTTGGGATCGGCAATAATGCTGGAGTTCTCTTGCAAAGAGGCATACATTGTCTGCACTGTATCCAGTAAAAAGCGGTCACCACCATGTCTTCCTATGAAAGAAACTGAAACAGGGCACTTCTCGTGGTTTCCCAGCGGCACAGTCACCTGAATTATCAGACCAATATACGTTAGACACATAATATGTGGATTGTGTTTGCTAATGCTGTCTAGTCAGTCGTCGTTTTGTTGTTGATTTGTTTGAGGGCCCATATACCATTTACCATCATCTTTACTGGGATGGAAAAGATAAGGGAGTGAGATTTAACCTGACAACAGCCCGATATGCTAGCAATGCTAAGCAGACTGGAAGCTCGGTTTTGATAGTCTTCAGAGATTATCTCTTTGCTACCAAGTTTTGGAGGAATGGCTGGCATCGTTGGAATAACCAGAATGCCATCATCCTTGACGCATGGGAACACATAAAGACGATTAAGTCGAGACGCGTGTAAACAAAGTTGCTCAAGTTGTGGACATTGCATGGAAGAGCGGGAATACCTTGAGAAGTGAGCCGATAGCCAGCCGCATCTGGTTCCTGATTGCATTCAGGTTCTCAATCTCGTCATTGCTTAGTTCTGGGTTCTCACGCAGTTGTGAAGAAATCACAGGATCAATAGCTGGTTTCACTGTGTTGATCCAATCCCCATGGTTTTTAAGAAACTCGTGCCTACAATACAAGCCGAAATCGTTTTTTAGAGTTCTAAATCGAGATTCTCTTATCCTCTGATGGTGAATAAACAACAGGCACACCTTTGAAGAAGCTGCATCACATTCGCCAGTAATCTTGATGTTGGGACATTAGTGTTAGCGATGGCTCTTGTCCTGGTGAACTCTTTCAAGCTAGGAACTTTAGCTTCAAAATAGTTCTCCAGGTTCTGATGCTTCAGCAATTGTCCTAAACATAAAAACAAAGGATAATGCTATTATAACCAGGATATGTAACAGAGACCGAGGACCTTCAGGAAGAGCAAAGGGCATACTTCCGAAAAGCTTTTCAGCCGATTTGATCACCACCTGTGTAATCCGGTCCACAGGGATCTTTAACAGCTGAAAATAGTCATCAGCTAGTATGATTTGCCTTGGATTCCGTTGTGTGGCAAAGGGAAGTTGCAAGAGTACATGGCCAACACGACGTAGGGTGTTTGGATCGCGAGCAAACCATCCTGAAGGCAATATCTATTGATCAGAATCGACATAATGCTCATATTCCCCATACATTAGTGCTAAATTTAAATAGTCATATGAACGAAGTCATCTTGCAATATAAGCATATAACAATCAAAACCTAGTCTTTATAAGATTCAGATCATTCTACCACAAACTGTTTAATCAACACATTTTGTATACATACCTACAGAGTCAAGACTAGAAGATACAGGTATGATTCCGGTGTTTGAAACAGCCCCATGAGAAAATTTGAATCCAAGAACGCCACAGTATCCAGCAGGCACTCTAACCCCACCAACCGTGTCAATACCTGCAATGATGCAAGTCATCAAAACCATATTCTTAAGAAAATTGAACCAGAACCAGTAAACGATTGAGACTTTCGAGATGGATGGGATGGGACAATGACAGACTAGCATGTAAGTATGTAACTCTGTATGGAACAATCTTACTATATATCATCTAGATCAAGCAATTATATTAGAGGTCAAATAAGTTAAATGCGAACTATTAGCTCATAAAAGATAATGCTTCTACACAACAGTTGGGCGGCTGTGGTTCTCTTTTGAGATTTACCCCATTTCTACAATAATTCGAAAGTTATGGAAGCGTGTGTTTTGGTTCAGTGATTCTTACAGCCCCTTCTTACCCATCACTATCACATTTATGGTGAAAGCAAAATATCAATGCAAAAGTGACCTTATTTATGGTGACAGCAGCATCTTGTTTTAGAACTGCAATATGGTGGCAGCTTTGATGAAAAATGTAATGTAGATACAAAACATGTTTAGAACCGTTTCAACATTTTCCTAAAGGAGGATAACTATCAACCATGTTTCGAAAGTTTAAGCAATGTTTGTTACCAAAACTTAGGCTTCTCTTGTACCAAATTATCCTAACAAGGAAAAAAGTATCTACTAAACTCACCTAATGCAAAATCCACAGCATTAGTTGCTACGGCAACAGCAGCTCCACTGCATGCGCCACCAGGAATACGAGCAGGAGCTGCAGGATTTGTGGGTGAATCATAATGCTTGTTTTCTCCACTGATACTGAAGCAAACAAAAACCGCAAAACAAAGGAATCAAAAAATTTGAAACCTGATGAAATAAAAGTTTCAACACTGGAATCACAAACTATAGGTGCTTATCTGAATCCCGATATAGGTAGCAATTTTACATATGTAATCAAACAGAGACAAACCTAAGGGCAAGTTCATCAACTACAGTTTTCCCAACACAAGTGGCTCCACCTTCAACGAGAGTTGAAACCACAGGACATGTTGAAGAAGCAGCTTCATGCGTCCTGACCCAGTCTGGATGACCAAAGCCAGTCACGTAGCCTGTAATATCGAATCTGGAAAACAGATGATAGGAACAGATTCTTATATATTCATACAGGTAGTATCGGATTTGAAAGGTGTTTGATTGGAACTAGCTGTGACACACACACATTTGAATCTACTACAAACAAATTTTCAGAATGATTGCTCAAAATTAATCAACCATACTCTCGAAAGTTCACCAACAGACATATAATGCGCCGGAGAAAATTAAGAACGGAGTCAACGCAGATTTCAATCTTTGGCAAACAAATTTGGACTACCCCAGCAAAATTTCTTCACTAAAGCCCCAAAATTTCACCACAAAACATATGAAGGCGAAGAAGAAGGGGAGGGGAAACAAGTGTACGGTGACTTACACGTCGGAAACAGCGAAAGAGAGACCGGTGAGAGGATGAGGAGCTTTTGGAGGAGCAGGCTGCGGCGGAGGAAGCAGCAAAAGCTTGTCGATAAAGGCGCCGAAATCTTCACGGATGGTCTTCTTCAGCTTCTTGGTAACCAGAAGAATCCCAGCGATACCTAAACCTAGAAGCACCCAGAGATTCGAAGCGTGAGACGCCATCGATGACGTTTTCTGCTGCTGCTGCTGCTTAAGATAAGAGAGATAGAAGAGGAGAGAGACCCTAAAGAGAAGGACGCAACAAAAAAAAGAGTTTTGTTTTGTGTGTTGCGTTGCTTGAGGTTTATTCGCGTAGTACCCAAAACAAAAAAAAAAACAAAAAACTAATTATATAAATGTAATTGTGTTTTAAATTCAATTTTTTTTCTACAAAATATGAACACACATACCAAACATTTTCTTATGTGTGTCCACTTGTTCGGTAATTTTCTTCTTGGTTATGGACACACTCACATACATAAACAACCATTTTTCCATATATATATTTTTTATAATTCTGGGCCGAAATCCGTAATCTCTCCAAACTCAGAACCACAACATGTAATGTTTCGTTCCAAGCGTCATTCGATCATCTGATCTTTAAACTTTGACTAAAGTATTTTTCCAGTTGAACTAATGATACTTGGTCATATTTTCTTTATAATCTTATGTGTGCTAACTTGTTTGTTCGATAATTTTCTCTACTTATGTTATGATGTTGTAACTTTTTTTGTTATAATAATTTCGACTCCTTGTTTCTAGTGCTACTGAAATGTGGCACAGTCTCAGCCAAAACCATGTCGTGTTTGCCTCTTAACACACACAATTTGATTTGGTCGAATTACTACTATCCGGAAGACTTACTACTTCTATAGGAATTAGATGTAGGAATGAAAGAGTTTGAAGCAAAAACTTAGGATGATAGCTCAAAAGCTTAAAATTTCAAATAAAAGCTCTTATCAACTGAAAAATAATCATAGACGATGTGTTCCAATCATAAGACCAAGTATGCACCCATGGTTCTACAAGTTTTCTTCAATCAAACCATGATATTTTGTTTCAACCACTTCGTTATTCCGCAGTTTTTATGGAAAGAAATCAATTCACAGTAATTTTTAGTCAATTTGTTTTCTTTTTTGCTAAATGATTTCTCATATCTTTATACTTTTCCACAATAAGGTTTCACAATCCCATAATGCTATCCATCAAAAGTCACAACCAAATAACCAATATTATATACCATAAGAAAAAATACATTGAATCTTGTACCTACCATAAGTATGAAAATCTCAAAACTATATCTATTTTATTTGCTCTCGTGACCTTATCTTTGGAGAGAAGACGAAGCTTGCATCTGCAATACTTGAGCTCATCGAGAGTGAGCTCCTCGTATGGCTTCCTAAACCTCTTATCTCCACCAGATTCAAGCTGCTTCGTCTCGTTTTTTTTCTCTGCGTCAATCTTTCTCGGTGATCGAGTTTTAGACGTTTAATTACGTATCTTTTATAGTTATGACATCTTGCATCTAGCCATCTACCACGAACTTTGTTGGAACCACTTTTCTATTCTTCGTACTACTCTACAACAAAATCAAGACTCATGTTTTGCGAAGGACTAAGGTTTGTTTGGTGGGAAAAAAAACAAACCCAATGTACGTTCCAAGAAGGTAACTTGCTCTATATACATGTGTTTTTCACCTTCTCCATCTTGATCTTTCTCCGGCTCGTTTTTTTCTTTTCTAATTCTGAACTATATGTGAGAAATGAGAAATATTGTGGTATGAAATCTGATTGTAGTGAGGTTGAAATGGGAAAGATCGTGGTATGAAATCGGATTGTAGTGAGTTTAATATAAGATTAAATATTTCTGGTTATTTCTTTATTTATAATTGAGTAAACTGATGAATTAGAGCATATAATAGTTTTTCTCTCAAATTTACCACAAANGCTCCTCGTATGGCTTCCTAAACCTCTTATCTCCACCAGATTCAAGCTTTTTCGTCTCGTTTTTTTTCTCTGCGTCAATCTTTCTCGGTGATCGAGTTTTAGACGTTTAATTACGTATCTTTTATAGTTATGACATCTTGCATCTAGCCATCTACCACGAACTTTGTTGGAACCACTTTTCTATTCTTCATACTACTCTACAACAAAATCAAGACTCATGTTTTGCGAAGGACTAAGGTTTTGTTTGGTGGGAAAAAAAACAAACCCAATGTACGTTCCAAGAAGGTAACTTGCTCTATATACATGTGTTTTTCACCTTCTCCATCTTGATCTTTCTCCGGCTCATTTTTTTCTTTTCTAATTCTGAACTATATGTGAGAAATGAGAAAAATTGTGGTATGAAATCTGATTGTAGTGAGGTTGAAATGTGAAAGATCGTGGTATGAAATCGGATTGTAGTGAGTTTAATATAAGATTAAATATTTCTGGTTATTTCTTTATTTATAATTGAGTAAACTGATGAATTAGAGCATATAATAGTTTTTCTCTCAAATTTACCACAAATTACTACTTTTTTCTTCTAGAACTCCCCTTTATTTTCTCAAGCGTCTTATTCAGTTGACTAAATACCATTTGTTGGTCCTAACTGCATCCCATTTTTTCCACAAACTATGATTTCGATTCTCAAAATATTGAATACACAAATTTTTTAACAAAAAGATAAATAAGCACGTGGACCGACGTATCTATCCTCCGCCTCCGCTGCATATACCGGTTAAGGAAACCGGGAATCTACAAAGTGCTGTAGCCACCGGCGTACTTTCTCCGGTAACAATCTCAGCCGGAGGAAGAACCCTCCCGTCGGCGAACAGCGCCCGTTCCGTCAACGCCGGCTGCTGATCCCGGTAACGCGCCACCGCACCCTCAAGCTCCGCCTCGGCGGAGCCATAGACGGCTTCATCTCCAAACCTCCGTTCCACCTCCAAATACTCCCCGAGCGATGAGCGTCTACAATCTCGTTGCATCCCGTTCCCGGCGTCGTCGTCGTCGTCTTGGCAAAAGCGCCACCACTTGCGGCGGCGATGCCGCTCAGCCGAGCTCGAAGGAGGACGCTTCCTCTGGTTGCGTCTTGCTGCGTTGGAGCTGGAAGCTCGTGAGATTGAGACGGAGGGTGACACGTGGCGGTGAGAAGAAGCTCTGAATGGCATCGGCATGGTTGCTGTGAAACTAAACCCCATAAGCGTTCCGAGTGTGATGCTTCTGTCATGGAAGAAGGATCCTGTAGACTAATATCCTCATCACCAATAAAAACCCAATCAAGACTTCAAAATAATCAGATTTCAATTCCCGTTTTTAATCTTTGAAAACGAAAACTACAAATAAAATCATCTTTCTTTCGCAGTATAAAATTTATTGGTTAGTTGAATGAATCACGGGAAAAGTAAATATTTTCACCTGAACATATCTCGGCAGAAATTTTGTTTCCGAGAAGAAAAACAAATATATGTTTCTGGGCAGCTCTAAAAACACAACCTTTGGAAGTTTAAATCTAGTTTCTAATTAAAAGATGATCTTTTTAAGCAGAAGCCTTCCTGTGGGTAGCACATGAAATTATCTGGGAAAATGAAAGCTATATCTGTCTGCTTAAGCGAATTAGTTAGATTCTCAACTAAATTTAAGATTCTGTAAACTGACCTCTGTATCAAGATCGGAGGAAGAGACGGAGGAGATGGTGGGAGAAGATGGCACCTGATTATTGTGTGGATCTTGCATTTTCTGTAATTGTTGGAGATTGTGTCACTGGAACAAAAACGACGTCGGATCGGCGAGTTCGTAATGAGAGAAAAAGGAAAGTTTGCTTTGGTTGAATAAAATTGATAGGTGAAGAAGGACAAATGATTTGCTTTTCGAAATGATTGTTCCTCTTTAAGCTAAAGACCTCTTTGCCATCTGTTACTCTATTTTCTACTCTTCTTTCAATGGGTGAGCTTAGATATTTTAAATTTTTTTACTTAATTATTTATAGTAATGGGAAACTTTTTTGGTAACCTTTGGATAAAAGCTGGTACATGTTGGTTGAGAGCAAATTGAAATTTACGAAAAGAAATTACAAAACTAGCTTTTATAGGTTCTATCGTTTTTTCATAGGATACCTGAAAAAGGTAGAGTTAGATCTAATTTCACGAGAAGACGCAGTTATGATATAAATATATAATGCATAGAGTATTTATATATTTTTTTTGCACTGATAAATACATATATTTCCTTTCTTTAGTTTGATAATGTTATTATCAAATCTTTGTTTTGTAGTCGAAAGTCTATTAATCAAAATGTTATTTTGTCCTTTTCAACATATATATTTTTTTTTTCTTAACTCAATATCTTTATTATAACTTATTATATAAAGTTGGATCTCTGCGTGACACGTAGGATAATTTTTATTCACGAGATCGTGACATTTGTCACGGTTAATTTAGATCCCGACATGTGTTAAAGTAATAATATAAACTTTCTGATTGTTAGTTATTAATTTTTTTTTTAAAGAAGAATAACAAAAATGGAAAAAAATGTGTTTTATATAATGAAAACTAATAACAATAAAAAAGTAAAGTAAGAAAAAAAGAAAAAAATACCAAATAAATATAACAAAAAAGGAAAAAGAAATGTGTTTTATATAATGGAAACTAATAACATTAAAAAGTAAAGTAAGAGAAAAAAATAAAAAGTGTTAAATGTAAAAAAAAAAATATGACTTATTTTATTATATAAAGCAGAATGTTTCAATGTTGCTAACGCGCCTAATCGTGACATGTATCAAGTCAAACGATCAGATTTTGACACGTGTTTAATTAAATTTTTATTATATTTTAACACATAATATTAACATTAATAAAAGTAAAATTTAAATTTGGTTTCTAATCCTAAAAAGTAAAGGAAAAAAAAGTAGTTATGTTTAGATTAAAGAAATTAAACAAAAAATTATAAATAAAAGCCAAAGCTAAAAAGAAAGAAAAACCATATTTTACTTTAGAATAAGAAAATTAAACAATAGATTACAATCCTAAAAATAAAATGAATAAAACCAAAGTTTATAATAAAAAAAACCATATCTCAGTTTAGAATAAAGAAATAAAATAATAGCTTACAATCCTAAAAAACAATTAATATTTCTATTTAGATTAAAGAAATTAAAAAAATAGAATCAAAAAGTAAATATAAAAAGTAAAATTTTCATAAAAGCCAAAGTTGATTAAAAAAATAAAATTTAATAAAGGAAAAATTCAAAATTGATTAACAAAAAAAAGTTAAAAATTTGGAAAATTTAATTAAAGATTCATAATCTTAAAAGGTAAAGTTACCAAAAAACAAATTTTAAATTTATTCTAAAAGGCAAAATCAATATAAAATAATGGAAAAAAAATCCTAAGTTTTTCTATTTATCTTAAGGAAAGAATTAATTACTAATCTTATAAGGAAAAAAATCTAATTTCTCACCTCTATATAAACCACAATTTGAGATTATGTCAATTACATACCAAAAAAATAAAAATCCAATAATCGTATCTAAAGCTATTTACTGCATATGTTTTACCGAATTTTTTCTTCAAAGTATATATTTATTTCATCGGAAACTTTGTTTCTAAATTTATGTATTATATATTTTCACGGGTGGTCTAATTTTGTTTTTCATTTTTTTATAGTTTTTTATACGAGTTATAAAATATTAAATTATAAACCCGCACGGGTACTTATCTAATATATATATATATATATCTATGTTTGTCAACTTTGTTTTTTGTCAACAAATCTTTATTATTTTTTACAAGTTGGTAACTTTTGGATTATATATTGATTGAAAAGAAAAATATTTTATTGAGAAATGCTCTAAAGGGACAAAAGGGTAAACAAAAGATGAGAGTTTGGGATGGGAATGACGTCATCATTGATCTGTTACGAGATTACGATTCTGGTTTCATATAATAACGCAACAAAACTGATCACTTGCCCTTTGTTTCTCTCAAACATCTAAATATCTAATCCAATCACTTTGCTTCACCTCCTCCTAATCTTAATCCCTAATTTAACCAGTCGAGTCCTCGCTCATGGCGGATCAGAGCAAGAATACTCCTGAGATCTTCGAGCTCAACAATGTCACCATGCAGGTCAAGATCTCAAATTATGGCGCCACCATCACCTCCTTGACTGTCCCCGACAAGAACGGTTCGTTCTCTTCTCCTTCCTGTGAAGATCTCCGTTATGTTTCACTTTTCTTAAAATCCCAATCAATCCTCTGATGATCGAGGTTTTTTTTTTCTTAAATTGAAGGGAAATTGGCTGATGTAGTTCTCGGATTCGACTCGGTGGATCCATATGTGGTAATCTCTCTCGAATTCACCTAATTCTTTGATTGATCTCGACACCTATTTCATTGGATCTGATTAAAAAAAAAAAATCTGATCAATGGCTCCGGGTGTTTCTGATTTCAAACTCTCACCCATGACTTCTGTTGTCTGAATTGGTGAATAGAGTACTTATTAGCAACAACAACACATGTGTCGGAAATACTTTCGTACGAATAGTATCGTATATTATTAAGAAATATGTATGGTCAGGTCTCTCTTGTGTGGTATGACTAATTGTGTGCTTAATAATAAATATTTTTTGATGATATCTGCAGTTACATCAAAGTAATTTGGATTTTGTGACAGTGGTAATGAATTTGTGTGTTTATTTATGAATCTGAATATATATATGATATGATTGTTACAGAAAGGCCTTGCACCATACTTTGGATGCATAGTTGGTCGTGTGGCAAATCGGATCAAAGAGGGAAAATTCAATCTCAATGGAGTTGACTACACTCTGCCCATCAACAAGCCTCCCAATAGCCTCCACGGTATATATAACGATTCTCCCTTCTGTATGATTCTATAGCATTTCGCAAAGTTAATCGGATGTTAAACATAAATGTTACTCTCTCTATATGCAGGTGGTAACAAGGGTTTCGATAAGAAGACATGGGAAGTTGCAGGGCACAAGAAAGACGGCGAAAAACCTTTCATCATTTTTAAATATCACAGCGCCGATGGAGAAGAAGGTCCCTACATTTTCCTTGTCTTTTAAATGTCGTTTTTATATATATGTGATTCGATTAGCTAGCTATATAATGTGTATGGTCCCCTTCACAGGTTATCCCGGTGCAGTTGCTGTCACAGCGACATACACCCTCACGTCAGCCACGACCATGAGACTTGACATGGAGGCAGTTCCGGAAAACAAAGACACTCCGATTAGCTTAGCTCAGCATACATACTGGAACTTGTCAGGTCATGACTCGGGAAATATTCTTGACCATAGTATCCAGATTTGGGGGTCTCATATCACACCGGTGGATCAATACACAGTTCCTACGGGAGAGGTATTGCCGGTAAAGGGAACTCCTTTTGATTTCACGGGGGAGAAACGGATAGGCGAGTCTATAGGAGAGGTGGGTCTCGGATATGATCACAACTACGTGTTGGACTGTCCTGATCAGGAGAAGAATGGGCTGAAACACGCAGCGAAGCTCAGAGACGGTGCAAGCTCAAGGGTACTGAACTTGTGGACCAATGTTCCGGGAATGCAGTTTTATACCGGGAACTATGTGAATGGAGTGGTTGGGAAAGGTAATGCGGTTTATGGGAAGCATGCAGGTGTGTGCCTTGAGACGCAGGGATTCCCGAACGCGATTAACCAGTCGAATTTCCCGTCTGTTGTGGTTAAGGCTGGTGAGAAGTACCAGCACACGATGCTGTTTGAGTTTTCAGCTTGAGTGAAACTTGATGTTTTTAGATGGACGTTTAGGCGATAGATGACGATTGAAAGGGATAGAACCGGAAAGAGAGTGATTTTAATTTTATCTTTTGCTCGTTGTGGGGAGAAATAATAAAACCAAACTGAACCGGATTTGAATATTGGTAGTTTCTAGAAGTAATTTGTAGTAGTATTCGTTCTATATATTTGCTAAGGCATTGAATTTCCAAATCAATTAAAATCTATTTTGCAAATATATCCATTCTATAGCCAAAAGAAAATGCTTAATTTGTTGACACAAAAAAGAAAGAAAGAAAATGCGTAGCTTACGAGTTACGACTCTTTGAGAGGATAGGGGCATTTTGGTAATTTTAATATAACTCTCAAAGACTTCGAATCATACATACTCACTTGTCAAAAATCTCTCTAATTCAATTTCGTGTCACCTGCTTTATCAATCGAAAGACACGATCGGCGAGGTGAACTAACGCATTTTTTAATTTTTTTTAATTTTTGTATGTCTTTAATTTACTGTGGCTTTGAGTATCATTTATCACATTCAATTTATCTCCACAAAACCCTAATTTCAGAACCGATCCCGCTTTGAAGAGAAAATATGTTGCTCGAGAGTGAGAACCAAGAAAATCCGAGCAAGCCTAGCTTCTCCAAGTCTCTGTCTCTAGGAAAAAAATGGAAATCTAAATCCATGGTAACTCTCAATATTATTCTCTGCTCTGATTTTCACTCTGTTCGAATCCATTTACTTGATTTGTTACAAGACTCTTTGTCTAGTACGTTTAGCCCAAACATGTGCTCTGTCGAATTATTTGCCTCTTCTCTTTGTATTTCTAGAATTGTAACACGGTGAAAATTCTTGCATGTTTAAATTTACCACCCCCTTTTATATACAATATTACTTCGCACGGCAGGTTTCATTTGCCTTTTCTAGCTCATGTTTCTGCTGGTGTTGGGGTCAACTTGGCTTTAGTCCCTTTCGTTGTTTTTTTTCTGCATTGTGCTTGACCAAGTTCTTAAGCTCGTGTTTTGCTGCTTGTTTGTTTTCCTTTGGAAAGTTATAGCTTTTAAGTAGTCTCATGTTTTCTCTTCTAATGTTAGTATTCTGTTTCTGATTTCTGGGTTTATGAAGAGGATTATCCCGGAAGAGTTTGTGAGAAGCATCCCCGAAGCTTTTGAGCACAGGTTGGTGTTTAGTGTTCTTTGGGAGAATTCTTGGCAACTCTGGCTCCAGCGAGACAAGAAAGGTCTGTTTATGGTAAAAGAAGATTGGGATGAGTTTGTGGATGACAACCTTTTAGGTCCAAATGATATCTTGCTCTTCACACACCAAGACACCATGTATTTTCTTGTGCGAATCTTCAAGAAAGATGGGAAAGAGATCATCTCCGTACCTCGTGAAGTTGAACCCGGAACCGAACCATTTCATCCTAAGCCCCAAAGTTCTCACCAGGAGACAACCCCTGCCTCTGCCTTTGGTAAGACTATTCAGATCGAAAGAATCATCTTCATGCTCTCAAACTCAAAACTCAAAACTATTCTTTTCTCTCTAACGTCAAAGATTTGACTCTTTTTGTTTCTGTATTGGCGGCGGGATTTTCAGCAAGTAGAGGAACAACTGGTCGAGCGAGACAGGGTTGTGCTGATGTCGAAAACCTTGAGCGGTACCTCGTAAATCCCCAAAACCCTTACTTTAAGAAGACACTGACGAAAACGAACTATATTCTGGTAATACTAGTCTAGCCTTTTCAGTTTCTTTGCCAACTCGGGTTTTTAGATTGTTCTAGTCATAAAATTTTCAGTTTATGTTGTCTGTTGCCTTTAAGGCTAAGACTCCTCCTTTTCCATGTCTGTGCAAGTAGTATGTGAGCCCTTTGGTGATTAGAAAGTATGGCTTGGAGTTTGCCCCCAGTAATTCCAATATGTATTTCCATTTTCCGGATGGAAAAAAACACGATGGCGTCACTAAGAGGTACGGGGTTTCACGTGGTTTCCTTGGCTGGGCGGATGTATGTCAAAGTTACAACCTGAAAGTAGGAGACACTGTGGTTTGTGAACTTGAACTCTCAGGACGTGTGGTTGCGGCTGTTAGAGTGCATTTCCTCAATGAATGATGAGACGACTCTAGTCTCCTTTTTTTTTTTTTTTTTTTTGTCAACCGACTCTAGTCTCCTTCTTATAAGTCAGGTTTGTAGACATAGTTTTTAGCAACTTACTATTGTAATGCTAAATGTGACCCTTATGTTGGTTTAACGAATTTCGTAATGCTAAATGTGACACTTATGTTGGTTTAACAAACTTGCAATGCTAAATTTCTTATTCTTATTCTTCTTTTGCTTTGGTCTTGCTTTTGCAATACATATTTAGAGTCGAATCTCATTGCCTTGAGGAAGCTAAGTAGAAATGGAAACCCAGTTCTCGGCAAAACAATTGACTTATCTTTAACAATAGTATTAATTAAGGATCTAATGTCTATCGACTCTGTCCTGTGAAAAACGTAAGCATTTCATCTTTTCCTATATATGAAGAAATATCTAAGCTAATCGATCAACATTCACACATGTATATTGATATCATAAAGAGTTTACAAGATACAAAAACATTCTCAATACAAGATACAAAAACATGTTTACCAAGTATTATGGTTGGAAGAACACTCTCCTCTCCCGAAGAGAGAGAAGAAAAAAGAGGTCTTGAAGTTGAATCACTAAGGAAATCTCCTTGGTAATCAACATTTCCGGATTTTATTTGAAGAGAAACCCTAATAATCTAGATAAAAAGAGTACGGCCGACGCCGACTTTTGTTTTGATCGCCTGTAGAATCGCTTTGGGAAGATGATGCTTCAAGACTTGAAAAAGAAAAAAAACCCAACGCGCGCGTGAAGAAGTACCTTTTGGGCGGTGAAGAAACAAACACGCGCCTCACGTGCGCGAATGAGAATACACAAGAAGCAAAAGCCCCCAACGCGCGCGTGAAATATCAACCACCCATCTCTCGAATCTCTTCGTCCCATTTCTAATCTCTCTCTCTGTTTCAATTTTTTTGTTCACATGTAAACCGCCGCTTCTGAGTTACACAGAAATGGCTTCTCTACCGTACGGAGTCTCGAATCTATGCAGAAGCCAAGAGATTCTATCGGCAGCTGTACGGATTCGTCCGATTGGGCGACAAATCACAGGTTTTGTTTTCCCACTAATCGACGAATCTCCCCAAGCGTTTTTCGACAAAATAATCACATGATTTAGTTGAAAGCAATGATAAAGACTCTCCTGTGTTTTGTTGAGATGATGCAGGAGGATTCAGAGCTGCGAAGAAAGTCTTACATGGATTGTCATCATCAGTAGAAAGGAGGGAGAAGAAACAAAGAATGAGATGTAGAGTGAGCTCTAACTCTACTGAAACTGAAGAAGATTCTGCCACAAAGACCAAGGTTTCATCTCCATCTCTTCATTCAATTTTACAGCATCATATATTCATTCTTAGTGTCGTGTCCTGAAGCAAACTCTGTTGTGTAACAATTTGGTTGGTTGCAGAAGACGCCGTTTGGATACACGAGAAAGGATGTTCTGTTGATAGGAGTGGGAGTGACCGCACTTGGTATCGGGCTAGAGAGTGGACTTGAGGTAATTCATTATCAAGAGGCGAATGAATGCTTTTATTTCTTCTTTTGGTGCGTGTGGTTCTGAGTACGTTTTGTTATTTTGAAATGGGGCAGTATGTGGGAGTAGATCCTTTGCAAGCAGGTAATGCTGTACAGCTGATACTGGTGTTAGGCTTGACATTGGGTTGGATATCGACTTATATCTTTAGAGTCGGTAACAAGGAGATGACTTATGCCCAGCAACTTCGTGACTACGAGTCTCAAGTCATGCAGGTTCGTGAGGATTTTAGCTCTTAATCAGGGTTTGTTTATGTGCTTTACCTCTTAACACATGGTTGGTTTGGTAATGGACAGAAACGGTTGGAGAGCTTATCGGAGGCGGAGTTAGAGGCATTGATGGAACAGGTTGATGAAGAGAAGAGACAGGTTGAGTAGGTTTTCTCCATTGTTCCATCACCTGCAAAATTAGTAAAAAATCACAGCACAGGTTTTCTAAGTAGTTTTTTTCAGAAGACATTTTGATTTTCTTTCTTGTTCCTCAATGTTGGTTGTATGATACACAAAAGAATACAAATCAAAGAATATGTTGAAACGGTTGATGGAATCAGTCTATCAGACTCGACTCAGAGCACACCACAACACCCCAAGGGCTTTATACAAGATATGAATCAAAACACATGGAACAAATTGAATCAAATGAATATGAGGTTATGAACATTATGCACAAGGATAACTTCTTTTTTTCTATCTAAAACGTAACTTTTACGACTTATATCTGAACCAAATGCCTTACTAACAACGGAAATTCTGGAGAATCCGGGTGAAGTCCTTTGACTAGAGCCACAAATTTGAGTAGACAGTCGATGCTGAAAATTTTGAGCTTCCATGTTGCGGAATTCGTTGTTCTGTTTGGTATGGTTTGAAATGTGGTATTCTTCTGCTTGATCTTCAGTGACAAGCATGGGCTTTCTCGGGATTCAATAACCTGGATGATACTCAAGTTTGTACATCGAAAACAGAAGGGGAAAAAACATGACATGGTGAGAGCAAAAGGCAAGAATAGTTACCATCTCAAAAATGTCAGAGATGGAGCAGCCTGAGTCAAGTGAGAAATATGGAGCAGAAGAAACATCTGTTGGCAGAGAACTCAGCTGCCTGAAGTCTTCAATGCATATGAAAAGATGTCCACTCGCCACAAATATTGACCGTGGAAGCCATGACACCTCTGCACAGTTTAATAGCCCAAAATGGTCAGTGTTGACACAGCTAGTAAATGAATCAGTGGTGTAACTGGTCAGTGTTGACACAGCTTCAATTGGATTTTACTTGTAAGCTAGTAAAAACCTCTTAACATAAAATAAAACTTTCTCAATTCGATAAATTAACTACACAAAAATGTTTCATAATGTGCATCTAATCCGCATATATATTTATGTGAAATAGGAGACTCCGAATGATTCTGCACCTAGAAACTGAATTTATTAGACTAGGACATCTCACTGAATAGAAATCATTTATACGAGTAACACTGACTAGCCCAAAACCCTGAGATTTGCGGCATGTAGGCAAAATACTTGACAGAAATGTCATCTATTAGCTCGATACAAAATTCGAATACCATATAGTATTGAAAAGGAACATACACATTAAGGGGCTGCAACTTATTGTGAATGTGAGATTACACACTACGAATGAAATCATGAGCTATATTGACCTGATCTAACAACTATCTAGACAAATTCATGGGTATGTCACTATCAGGTCTTACTTCATTTATGGTTTAGGGGGAAAATTGGAATGTATGCGGGAAAGAATATACCTCCAAGAGTGCTGCTCTGAAAATGGAGAACACTATATTGGAATATACTCAGCTTCAAACCACTACATATTTCTTTCTTAAACAATTCCACTTGAATATTCTCCAAACTGCGATTTAAGTTTCAATACATGTCAAATCAGAAAACGGAAGAAGCAATAGTAAAAGAGCTGACGAAAAAGATGATGATAGCTCACCTTCCCAAAGAGCATTTAGATTCTGCAGCCTGAGAATCCAAGACTTTAATGATATTGAGTAAAATTGTTGTTTTTCCGATGCTCTCCGTTATGAAAATGTACTCTGTGTCCTCCTTAAAGCGTAGCCTAAACCAGAAGGAAAGAGAGAGGTTAGGGACATGGGGACAGAATCAAGTTTAAAAGCGGAAACATAAAGGACTAACCTCACAACTTGAAGTCCTAGACCAACTGAGACGTCTTGTATATCATCAATTGCATGTGAACACAATAAACTTAAGTTGCTCTCTGCAGACACCAGGGGTCAAGGAAATGTAAGTCAACATCAACAGAGCATATCATATTTAAACATAAAGAATAAACGAGGAAGATGGGGAAATATCAGTCTAACCTTGTGAATCAGTAGAAACACCCACGAGCAGCACATACAGTTTTTCTTGGCTACTCAACAGCAACACTACTTCCCTGCATTTATAGAGTACTGTCAGGGGGGAAAGAAGAGACACCACACCATCCTTGGATGAAATGGCTTCTCAAGAAAAACAAATTGATCTAATTTCATCGACCAGTTTTTCATTTTCAAATTGAATATTAAGATAGCCTATCAGTACCAGAGAAGCAATATCTACGCAACCTCAGTGACTTTTTTTTTACTCGGCATGTCCCTATCAAATATCATAAGTCTTTAACTAAGGAGAAGGGACTCACATTACTTTCTTTCACCTAGAACTACAAAAATAAGAGGAACAAAACTTACCGTTGCGTGTAGGTGGATTCTTGCTGTAGTATACAATCACAACAAACATAAATTCTACAAGTCTCGTCAATGCTGGAATCTGACAGTGTCGTTGTAAAATACTCCTCCACTAAACCATCTATTACTTCAAGGGATTTTTCAGCTCCCAAAAATCTAGTAATGCTCTTACTATTACAACCCGTAGTCAATGAACCTTCTTGCAAATGATCAGAAACATACCCATTTTCACCAGAATCACTGATATCTGCATCACTTCTATGAGATGTTTCTCCATTTATGAATCTATTCTCCTCCAGTAGAGAAACAACTCTTTTTTTAGGCTTCCTCTTGCTTTTCCTTTTGTCAAACCAATGGTAAATCTGGTTAACACCGGAAGCAAGCTCACTATTATGTAGTCCAGAAAGAAAATTAGTGGTCTTTGCTTTGAACGAATCATCTATCCTCCAAGTCTTTATGATACTACTCTTCTCTGGTTGAGAATCAAGCAAGCTTGTGCCTTTTTTAGCAGATCCCAGAATCTCCTCCCTGGGTCTATTCCCATTAAGATGATCCATCAACATATCTTGTTCAGGATTTGATTGCTCAGAATCATAATTTTCATTTTCACTGCAGCTGCTCGTGCTATCAGACGATGCTACTGAATACGAATCTGCTGATAGCTGCAAGATTTCTTCCACCAGGTTATGGCGTCGGTATAAGACATCCTTTTGATAATGAGGGGGTGATCGCACATATTTTGAGGGTGGAAATGATCCTGTCATATCCTGAGTAGCATCCAATGTTGACATGTTTCCATTTCCATCTGGCTTCCCATCAAGAAGAAATGCTTGATCCTTCTGATTTAGATCTGTAATTTGGAAACCTGGTAAAGGCCTTGGTGGATATCTCAATGTTTCATCATGATGCTTTGGGCTTTTTCTATTCTTTGTGTAGTACTTCTTCTCTGAATCAATACTCCAGCCGTCTTTTCTGTCATCCACACAATTCTCTGACGGATGATCCATCCACTCCTTAAACTCTCGCAGCCAAAGAACTGAACGTTCTTTTTTCAACTGTTCAACTTTGCTTATTAGACCAAAGATATCAGCTTCATGATCGGACTTGATATTCCCCTCTTTGCTTTGAGTCTCGGGTTCACATGAAGCAGACTCTTGATCAGAATTCACATAGGTGCTCTCTTCATCACTATCAATAGAAGCGAGCCGGTAGATTTTCGTCTGGGAAAGGGCAAAAGAGGACGTTAATAAGCTTTCAGTAATTATTTACACCACAACACAAACCAAGAAACTGAAACTCTGAAAGAGCACATAGAGAAGCTGCCTATCGAGTGATGTGCATGTTCACAATGCCTTTCAAAAAGCCGTACCATACTACAACTGCGTAATGGTTTGGATATATTTTTAAGTTTTTCATTCTTAGTGTTTGGTGTCACGGTAAGCAGATTATAAAAGATGTCAGTAATGAACTTTCGTGGTAAATACCTTTTTTCTATTACAGCTTCCTTCGTCATCAGCTTCGCCTCTAGCTGGAGAGTAGAACCCATAGCTGGCAGGCTGACTTTTCCTACGTGACACAACAACCTGCCTCTTCCAAAATTCTCTATTTCCAATGTGTTTGCCATCTAGCTTCAACTGAAAAGCCGCACAGACAGGAAGAAGCATTTTGAATCAAGCAGAAACTTAAATGGTGCAAATTCTGCTTTTTTCAACAAGATTCTATAATCTCTAAAACAAAACTTACATCATTTGGAAGAGCAACGTAGCTGAGGACATGTGCCCTGTACCATCGAGCACAACAAAATGGATTTCCTTCCAACCACAGGTCTGTCAAGAATGAAAGACTCCCAAGGAACTCCAATTCTGAAAAGTTGGAAATAATATTGAAGGACACATCAAGGCCTTCAAGTGACTTCAAATTCTCAATCCCACGCAATGTAGTTAGCGCGTTGTTCCTCAGAACAAGTTTAACAAGGTGACAGGATACCTGCATAGTCCAAAAAATAGGTGTATGGGTCCCTAGGGTAACACCTGAATAAAATCTTCAGCACAGAACTTCGAAGTGTTCTTCTTATATCTATGTGATTTTGAAACTAAGCCATAGTATTTCTAGAACCATCAAGAGTAGCTAAATGGGTTCGGTAGATAGTAACTAACAAATGCAAATGTTAAGCAACTTCAGATCGAAAGAAAACTATAGATGGACATGCATAAAGCTGAAGTTTCCCACCTCACTCAAGTGAGAGATTTTTCTAAGTTGATTGAAACCCAGATCAAGGTGTTTCAATTTGGAACATCTCCGAAGATTATCCACCTTTGCAAACTTGTTCCGACTCAGATCAAGCGACTCAACAGCTGGGAGAAGTTGCAACGACTCATCCATGAGCACGAGACGGTTACAAGCGCATGAAACGAAAGCCAACTTATTCCACTGTGGTGAATCCTTAATCTCGGCGATTCTACTAGCAAACACATGCCGCAGCGCATCCTACATTTAGCGGAGACCTGGAAAAGATTAGTCAGGGACTTCCAAAAAGATTCAAAGACAAGCAAAGCAAATGAATAGAAAACTCATACATCAACCTTTACGTCCTGAAACCTCTGAAGAAGAAATGAGATGAAAAACCTTGCAGCGATCATTGCCCATTCCATATATACTAATATTTCAATTTCCCTATATCCTAAAGCAACAGAGAACAGCACATAACTATAACCCCACTCAATGCCAAAGTAGAAATGCACTAAACCAAGGAAACACACAGAAAAAGGAAAAACAAAAAAAAGAAAGAGGAAAACTCACCGTGGAATTGTGGCAGATCATCTTCTCCAAGGTGTGCCTGAGTTCGAGCAATCCCTTGGCAGACGAAGTGGACAAATCACACCCACGGAGTTCCAAAACCTTAAGCCTGGAAAAGGGAAGAAGAGAGAGCGGCGTAGGATCACGGGCCGGCGATGGAAGCGAGGAAACGACCTTGAGAGAAGGGAGGAGGCGGAGGATACGTCGGAGCTGCTCGAGAGCGCGGTAATCTCCGATGTCGGAGACGTAGGCGCGGAGATAGTCAACGGGAGCTCCAGAGAGCATTCGCTCGAGTTCACGGAGAGATTCGAGACGGAGATGAACGTAGTGAAGGCCCGCGGGATTGAGCTTGAGAACATCGGTCCCGTCGATAAGCGATCCAGCCTTGTCTTGAAGGAACTTCTCAAGATTCTCTAAATACCGATCTCCCGTCACGATCGCCATGAAGGAGAATAGGGATTTAATACCGAAACGAAAACGCGCGAACCGAAGAGGAAGGGTTGGGGTCTAGAGAGAGAAAGAAGAAAAAGGTTAGGGATGGGTAAATGGAGAAACTGCCATGGCTGATGCGAAGAGAGAGATGATGATGATTGGAGAAAAACAGGCGAAGAGGAAACAGCGAGGATGATTCTGATTCTGATTCTCTTCTCTTCTCTCTGCTAAACAACCTGGGACAAGACTGAATTAAAACACCTGGCCTCCATGCCCTTAATCATATATAATGCAATTTGCTTTAGGCAATTAACTTACTCACTAATCATTGATTACGTAATTTTAAAACACCGTTTCACATTCATTTTGCTGACAAAGGAAAATATTTTTCTGGTATAAAGGCTTTGGTAGAGCATTTAAAGAAGCATTAAGCCTTTTATTAACCAATCAACTTTTGTTGATAAAGCATTTAGGAAAGCATTTAGAAGCTGCAGATGCTCTGCAAANTCTCTCTGCTAAACAACCTGGGACAAGACTGAATTAAAACACCTGGCCTCCATGCCCTTAATAATGCAATTTGCTTTAGGCAATTAACTTACTCACTAATCATTGATTACGTAATTTTAAAACACCGTTTCACATTCATTTTGCTGACAAAGGAAAATATTTTTCTGGTATAAAGTGTAGTCAGTTCACAATAGTATTCATGAAATTCTCAAAACAAAATCCCACCACTCATCTAAAATATGGTCGTCTCCAATTAATTCAGAGTTATGGTCATTTGAATTCAAATTTTGATTCCTATTTTTTTTCTTCTACATTTATTTATTTTTCCTTTAAAAAAAAACTCACTATAGTCTCTACGGTGGATAATCGATCAACTTTTTTTTTTTCTTAGGAATGAATGAAATTTCGGTCTACTCCATAAATTTAGAATGAAAATCCATTTCACGTGTCTTGATCGGCTTTGTAACATTTGCAATGGTTGTTTTTTTAGGAAAAGAAAAATTCTTTGAATTTTGATGTAGAACTTTTTTATTTTTTTTTAAATGACAATAGACCATATCGATATAAAAACTAAGAATACAGCGAAAGAGTCAATGGCCATGCGGCAAAGATCTTATCTGCAGTGGAATATTGAGTTTTAAGTTGAATTAAATAATTAACATACAAATGTTGAGTTCATGGTCTTTCGAGTTTGGAACAAAGCCAAACAAGATATATATATAATCAAATAAACTCTCTTAAACCGCAATTTACTTTTAAGCAAATCATCAACATCAGCTTTCGCTGATAGTCTACCAAAAAGAAGAACAATGGTGATTGAAGCATTCGTTCCAACCGTCTTTACCCACAAATGGCTTCCACTTTGAACTTTCTTCCACCATAGAAAAAGAAAACTACAAATTTCTATCATAATTTAAAATATTTCATTGTGTCCCTTTTTCTTATGAAAGTTTAACCTAAAAAACCCATTATCCACTGCAATTATTACTTCAGCAGACAAGTGACAAAAAGAATGAGATTTGATTTGATCAGAGAGACCTTATCTGCGGGCAGACTTTGGCTTGAGCCTCTTGTAAGCCATGAAAGTGACAGCCGCGGAGAGAGAGTACCTGTTCATCATTAGACACGGACACAAAACACAATGTCCCTCATTAACCAGATCGCAAATTTTAAGACCAAACGGTGCCAAGAATAACTCATGTATCTGTATGGAGTTTACCATGTTATTGAGTAGTTGAGATGGTCCTGTGGCATGACTTTACTACGGATCAAAGTGTTTATGTCCTTGGGGACAGGATATGGTCTACTCCGATCTATGTCTTCATGAACGTCCTCTACGTAGATTGTGTTTTCAGGAAGACCTATGGCTCGAGCCATTGCAGGAACGTCTACGTAGAACCACTGCCCGGTACTTGGATCATTGGCTGGAACAAATATGCTCGGGTTCTCCCCTCCCCTGATCACACCAACGACTTCTACAGGCTTAATCTCGGATACATGCTCCTGCAAGATTTCAGTTTTCACAAGCCATTACGTACATGTAAGAGATATGATAAAGACACAAATTGAAAAGAGCTAAGCTTTGCAGATAGCTAAATTCAATACGTCTCATAAAGATCGTAAATTTCTCTATTCAGATGCAATCACAAAATTACCAAATATATAAGAAGCAATGAAAGAAGTTTCTGAACAAGAGGGTATAACAAAACCAACCTTGGTAATCACTGGCGTCTTAGACCAAAATTTCCACCAGGAATTTTGTTCATCGGAGCGTGGTTTAGCTTCTGTTGACTCGTTTGTAACCAAGTTAGCCTCTGTAGTCTCTGGTGACTTCTCTCTCCAACTTCGAGGAACCCATCCGCGATTCACCAGAATAGGGGACTGCATGCTAGTTGACAAGGGAGAAGAGCAATCCCACTTCAGAAAAGGCCAAAAAGTTAACAGCTAGAACTAAAACTGGCAGGCGAAAACTACGACAAAGCCATGACCAATCAGAGGTTAAGCGACACTTCAGCAAAACACAAATAACTAATGTGTCTAATTAATTCTCAAACTCTCCATTAGTTAGATGTTGTATAACAGCTATCGAACAAATGATCGTAGTATTTCAATCCTAGCCAATCAGAATCTCCGAAATAATGCCAATGGCCTATTATATCCTGGAAAGTGCTTTGATAATTTCACAACCATCACAGAAAACAGAAAGATAAGAAGACCCTAATTTTATTTGATATGGTTGACAAGAAAGTACATTTTTCAACAGCATAGGTAAACGGAAATAGAAAAACTTAAAAGCAAGGAGAAAGGATCATTACCCTCACCTATCCAGGTTATTGGGGATTGGCATTAGAGGTGTGATGACATAGAATCCATTTTCAGTCACTCCTGATATGGACCTAGACCGTGGACCCAAATAGATAGACTTTTGCTCGTCAAACACACCCTTGCAACTAACCCGTCTAAATTCTAAGGTATCCAGATTCTTATCAGGAGTAAGTTCTGTATTTAGCTTCATTGGTTCCAAGTTCAACCGTTGTTGTTGGTACTCCAGTGTTTTGATCTGCGTTAACAAGGAGTGGATAAAGTTTTAGGGTCTACTCAGCCAAATAATGTTAAATGTACCAGCTTCAGCAACCATTTAGAAGACAAAAAGAAGAAAAAAATCAGGATAAAAAGAGAAATTGTAACCAACACTGAGAAGGAATTATTAGGTGTCAAGCATTCGCAATCAATAAGATCACTTAGATGAAAGAACTACTAACAACCGAACATCAATGTGATACACAACCTCTCACTGGACTCCTGAGGTTTAATTAATCTACATCGAGAAGCACAAAACTTTATTGCCTCTACATAGATCAGTGCGTGTGTGTGTGTGCCTAACCAGATTGTCGACAAGAGAGTGTACTGGAACACGGATCTAGGATGTGGGTAATCTCACTACTTTCCCGATCACAAAAGCACAAGAATTGATCTGGAGCTCTTCAATGAAAGACACACATCGAAAATATATATAAATTCCAGCTAAAGCAACCTCTAAACAAGCTACATACACGATAGGAGAAGAAAATGTAAAGGGGAATTCGAAAGAGCTGAAGAAGAGACACCGACCTTTTCCTCCCTTCTGATGATCTGCCATGACCCCAGGCCGAAGGTAATCGCTCCAGGCAAGAACAACAGTAATTGTGACCACTTCGTCGACGACCCTCGTTTGTTCTCTGAAACAAAAAAGGGACCCAATCGTCAGAAATGATTCTTAATATCCCCAGATTCCAAGCTCAAGCACCGGAAGACATAGTATGACTAGCATACCTTTCAGTGGAGCAGAAGAACTCGTTTGGCTACCAAGCGCAGCGGAGCTAGAGAAGGAAGGGTCGGCGACGGCGGACAAGTGTCGTGACCAAAATTGTATCGGAAGGGAAGGCTGGGAAGAGACACTGGTTGTAGTAGAGCACCTGTAGCTGTGAGCGTTCGATCTGGTTAGGATTTTAGACAACGAAGTCGCCATCTTCGTCTCTCCAAGATTTTGATCCCGTAGGTAAAGGGTTTTTGCCTCCACGAACTGAAAATGGCTTCAGATTGGAAGAGCTTCGATCCCCTGCATTCGGGTGCACCTAAGTTCCGGTGCTCACCGCATTTGGCAAAATTTTGTTTGCAACTTTCCAAGATAACGAGGATTTTTTTAATTATGATTTTGCTTAACCCTCGGTTGAATATCTGATTTTTTTAACAAGTAACAAATATAAATTCGATAGCAAAAGGTTGTATTGTCTCTATGCAAGTTTAACAGAATCAATCAATTACAAAAAAAAAAAAAAAAGTTCAAAGAATGCAAACACATGTTCGAATAAATAGTGGTTTTACAACATAACTTTCTTCAAACCTTGAAACATCGAACTTTAAAACACACAAACTTTGGATGAGCCTATAGAGATGAAGATGGACCTGTGAAACGTGACTGCTCTCTGTGTTTGATGACTCTTTTTTGTTTCTAAGGAAGGCAAAAAAAGGGTGGTATTGGGTAAAGACTAGAAAATCCCAGAGGAAATGCTTGAAGTTGCGTTTATCTTCAGCGACTGCTCTGGAATGTACCTACGACCTGTGTAACACACACGAGCCCATTGGTCTTTCAGTTATTAAAAAAGAACATTCTAACATTTTATGATTGGGATTCACTCCAAAACATATTGAAGTTTGTGTTTTTTGTTTACCTTTCTCCTTGACGTGGATTTGGAGAGTATCAAGTGTGATTATGCCGTCAGTCAAAGGAAGTAGCTCTAGCTTGATCGTTGCTGTAGATTTCGAAGGAACGCATCTGATGCATTTTAGAAAGTAGAACCCCGTTATCAACTTATAATGATAAAAGCCTACCAGAAGAAAAACTGAATTTTGTTATAATAAGTTTACCCCAAGGGAACTCGGCTTTGTAGCCAGAGATGTGTGCAGCCTAAGCCGCTCTTTGGAACAACATCTGAAGGATTGGAAGAAGCAGAATTCAGTTCACCACTTGTGTTCTCTGTCCTTGTCTCCAGTGGAATTGGGGGTAACGAGTGCAGTTTACGCATCGTTGTGTTGCGTTTTTCGCTTTGTACCCTCTCTGTGAACTCAGAGAACCCTAGGAATGGGCTTAAAGGGGAGGTAGGCGTGGAATTTAGGGACACCACAGACGGAGGTGATGTGAAGGATGCTGGAGCGAGAACGGTTAAACACAGATCTTCAGATGTCAAATTGGATGCCTGAAGAGTTAAAATCTGAAACCAGTAGAGAAAAAGTATGAGGTACAAAAATAAAGACTCCATTGGGATTTAAGTTGGGTGGTCTTTGCAGATGGCTAGTGATTGATTTAATTTGAAGATTAAGACCACATTGCAATTAGGTGCTTTATAACTATTGCATGTTTCTTATTCATGTATACAAAGCCAGTATTAACCGAGGAAGGGCACAACTACTAGCCACAAGTTAGTGTTAGCAACTTTTGCAACCAAAATTTAGTGACAACATCTGAATAAAGCTTGAATGATTTGGGTAAACACTAGCAGTAACTTGCAGCTCCGAACCTCTTCCATTAGTTCATGCATTGTCACATTGAACTTCTAGAGATAGTCAGAGAGGGAAAGAGGGAGGGAATGACCTGAACAGGCAGCTGGGAGGCCCTCCCATGGGGACCACAAGGCTCTCCTGACATTTCAGACGCAACAGAGATCATCAGGTCCCTCGTAACTCGTGGTCTCCACTTTGTCTGTTGTTTGAAAAACAGCCTTGACTCTGAATCCAACAAACAAACAAAAAGCATTGAAGAAACAGCAATAGATCTGAACAGAAAGACAAAAACATGGCTACAAACCATGGCACCGAGGATCTACCTGTGTAGTTGCATCGACATGACACCATAACCGCATACTGATCACCACTTAACCCGCTCCCTTTTCTTTCAAAATTTACAGTTGGAAGAGACAAACTCGATGATTTGAGTTCTTTTCTTGCAGCAGAGGGCTTCAGATTACTCCCAACAGAAAAAGCAGGCTTCACGATGAATGAGTGCTCCTCACCTTTCCTGAAACGTTGCAAGAAAACCTAAGGGTAGGTAAAAGTGCACTCTATAATGTTCCGGAAAGGAGCATTCTAGCTTTGGTTTTAGTCTCCTGCCCACTATGCTCGTTTAAGGGGAGTTACTCTCAAAAGAAATAATTGCGAGGTTCTACAGAAAACTAAGCTAACCTGAGAGTTAAATTCGGTAAACTATGCTCGTTTCCAGCTTCAATACATGCAATTGGTACTGAAGAAGGAGAAGCACTTTTCCCTGCCTCTTCAAAAACAATTGTTATGGCATCCACGTATATTACAATATCTGGAGTGTGGGTAGGAGCCACATTCTGCCATAAAAAAGGCAAATTTAAGATGCATCCCAGAGATCAATTGACCACAGTAACACCAATGTTTAACAGCGCTGCAGAGACGCACCTTTATCTGAACGCAGAGAAGATCATCTGTATTGCAGTCAGCTGCAAAAGAATTGATCTCAATAGGTTGAATGATTTCGAGTTTCCTCCTCCACCTTCTACCAGGAATGAAGATGCCTTCGAGTCCACAACGAACAGAGAACCTATCCCGCTCCAACGGGACACCCCGGAAAGATAAGAGCTCTTCAGTCCCAGACTTCTGACCGTTTCGTACGGTTTGACCTGAGTAACTGTCCCAATCTTCAATATCAAATGATGGTTTAGGGCTCTGGGCTTTTATGGGTCCAGTAACTGGTGCAGTGTTTGGAGGCAGAGAGGACATGGAGTAGCTTCTAAAATGGCCAAATGAGAAGAGTTGAGAGCCTGAGGCAGCAGAGAGTGCTGACTTGTGTGCGGTGCTGTTGATACCTGGGATAGAGCTTATAGGAGGTGGTAAAGAACGGGATTGCTGAGGAATAGTGTTATCCAACGGTATCAACCACTTTAAAAGATTCCCATATGGATCCTTGTTTTCATGATCCGAGTCATTATCGTTCTCAGAAAATCTGTCCCTGTCCTGATGCTTCTCAAACTGCAGTATCTCAATGATAGGTTCTTTGGGACAGTCGACAATATAAACTTGTAAAGAGACCTGCATCCTTCCAAACAAAGGCGTTGTGTGAAAATCAGTAGGTCAATCAACTCTTAATAAAATGTATTAAACACTCAGAAAATCTGAACGAGTAGCATGGTAAATTAACATAAATCAGACAATGTATTACGCCAGAAACAAGGAATTTCACTGATTCATATATCATTTCAAACAGAATACCCTAGTCTTATCATTAAACCAGAAAGTAACAAAATTACCATCACATACCACTATGTCTCCATTGGGCAAGGCACAGCACTTTGCCCTACTTCTAGCTACACCTCCAGCAACATTAGGATCGAAGTCTCCGCTATCTACAAAGGCACTAACACAAGGTCTCCTTTTGCCGCTTTTCCTCTTTTCATCTAACTCTGTATCTGCGACCAGAGAGCTTTTCTTTGACCAAAGTGGCTCACCAGACTCTGCAATCCTAACAAAGAAATGAGACTTCTGAAACCTGGAAAGCAAGTCTTCTGTTCGTCTCTTATGATCTTCCATCCTCAATATTGATTCGCCATCAGATACGTCCTTTTGCGAATCCAAACTCTCTTTACCAGGACTGTCACCATTCTGAGCTGCAAATCGGTCAGGGCTCATTTCCCCATCCCCTGATGGTGTACTCGCCCCATCAGACATATCTCCATTTTGTTTGTCAGAGACCTTTCTCTGTCCAGTTCTGCTCATTACTTCAGCAACTTTGAAAGGGGTAATAATCTCTGTGTCTCCTTTACTTTCAGATAAGCATGCTAGAATTTGAATCTGTTCCCCTAAAGTAGAAAATGTCTTCGATGTTCAATAGCTAGTGGCAGTTTAAACGCAAAATGGTGAGAAGGTCTGAGAATGTGTAGCATACCAGGAAAAACAAAGGAACGATCCAGGGACCGTAATGAATGAATATCAGCCGACTCAGACCAGTTATCCGGGATTTCCTCTGTAATAAGAAACAACCACATCAGGATTAAGTAGAAAAGACATTTAAAATTCAAAACTTTCAAACCAAAGCTGAAAATTTAGAGTATAGAGAGTAAGTTATACTATATGGAATTGCGATCCATCCTTCTTCTTCAGACACATCTGAGAATCTCTCCAAACCAGAGCCACCAGTCATTGCATTTGACTCTCCGTTACCATCACCGTCTCTAGATCCGTAGGGCACACGATCTAAATGATCCTCGACTGGTGGATATTGTGGGAAAGGCTCTTCGGCTATAAGCCCCTCCAACGTGGCTCCGGGCTTTGTTGTTTCCGGCGGAGGTTGAGGCGGCGTAGCTGGTGGTTCGCTCACGGGCGGTCGATGAGTAGCGGAGGAAGCAGATCGAAGCAAGAAATTCATTCCTCAGAACCCAAAAACTGCATCAGAGAAGAGCCAAGTTTAGTCAATTTCTGCAGATTCATCGGTTAAGCGATTTTAAAACAGGATTTAGTTTTATCTGATCCCATTAATCCTCTCTCTCTCTCTCTCTCTCTCCATAAACTTTACAGATTTATCGGCAGTCCCAACTTCCTCGCATCTTTAAATCACACACGACTGGATCCAACCCCAAGAGGGAGAAAACGAGAAATCGATAACGCAGCCGATCCAGATCATGCTTACACGACTCGAAATTGAACGTCGGAAAATGCACAATAAGACCAGACGACAAGCTACTTTACTTGTGATGTTCGAGCTGATACCTGAAGCAGATTTCTCTCAAATCGATCTGTGGATTGCTTCTACGTAGGAAGCGCCGTAAAAGATGAGATCTTCGACCGATAGATGAGAAATAAACTCCTATGGGCATACATACAGCTATTCCTTAACACTTCATGCTCAACTTTTATTTTCCTTATTTTTGTTGGATGAGAAAAACAGAAAGAAGAAAACATTTTATTTATTCCCACCTCCAAAAAAATTCATTTCCAAATGTCAAAATTTCAAGGTTTTTTTTTTATGTTAAATCAAAACTTTACAAATTAGGTATGCTGTTGTAGTTAATATATCATATTTTACCAAAAAAGAAAGTTTGAAGATGGTTTAGAACTACAAAAATTGATAACTAGAAAACTATTCAAACTGGTTTAATAGATGTGATTACACGAACTCACTTTTATATACGTCAAAAGCTATTTGATTTTGTTAGTGCTGGTCTAATTTTCGGTTTTGGAGTTTTGCCGGAAACTTATTTTTTTATGACCGAAATTATATCGAAGAAACTTCGTCTTCCGGTTCAAAATAACCTTAAGAAAAAAAAAGCTTTTTTTTCATCCGGAAATGCATGAATCGATTTGCAAAACAAAAGACATTCTGATGGAGTTCCTCAACCAGTTCGCAGAGAGTCAATTCGCACAAGGATTCCAAACCGGAAATACTTCAACTAATGGGTTATCTCTGGGTTGGTTCTTTTATGGTTTGTTGTTTTGATTTCAATGTCAGTTAATAACGGAAGAATCGGTCACCCTCATGTTGAGGAACCATCTTCCCCAATTTCCCACTTTCCACGTTTGTAGGAGTTGAGTACTCCATGATCTTGTTCTTGTTCTCTATTTAAGTAAATGAAAAAGCCAAAAATAGGCAATTCAAATTGCCAAAAGAAAAGTGTCGATTGTTTACTTGCTTTCAATTAGAGTTCTAAATCTGAGACCTATCATTTTGGTATCAGAGCATTGCTCTAATTTGTTCTTTCACCATTGTTACCTTTCACCATTACGGCTCGTAAGAAGAAAGACAAGGAGGTGCTGGTCACGACCACCACCAAGTCCCCGATGGCTGACCCGAAGGACCGTCTCGCTGAGTTAGAGAATGGGTTTGGGTTGATGCAGGACGAAATCATGAAACTGACCGAAGCCATGAACAACAAATTTCACGGCTTGGAGGAATCATTCGCGAGGATGATGGAGACTGTTCAGAATAGTCGTGAAGGCAGTATGAGCGCACCGAGACCGAGTCATCAATCTGAAGGAAACCACTTAAACGCCCCACAACCTAGGGATCACGGCTACACACCGCCCGCCCCAACCGCGCCACCATACCATCCACCACATCAACGCCACGTTAAGATGGAGTTTCCTCGTTTCCAAGGAGGAGATCCAACGTCTTGGCTAAGTAAAGCAAAACAATATTTTGCTTACCAAGAACTACCGAGGGAGCAGAGAGTGAGTTTCGCCTCCTATCACCTGGAAGAAGAGGCAAACGAATGGTGGCAAGCCACCACCAAAACGCTGGACGATGAGCACACTCCAGCTACATGGGAGATCTTTGAGGAGGAGTTATGGGCAAGATTTGGGCCATCTGGAGCAGAGGATTTCGATGAGTAGTTGTCAAAAATCACTCAAATGGGGTCATTAAGGGACTATCATCGCGAATTCGAGAGATTACAAAACAAAGTTACCGGGTGGACCCAAAAGGCACTCATCGGAACTTACATAGGAGGGTTGAAGGACTCAATTTCAGATACAATACGGATGTTCCGACCTACGACTCTCAAGCACACGATCGAATTGGCGAGGACTCGTGATGATCAGCTACAACGCAGTCGAAAATTCTCGAGTTTCACGACAACATCATCACGAAGCCCGATATCAACATCTAGTGTTACTCCACGTAACACAAGCTCACAAGACAACCTGTCAAATATTCCAAAAAGGCTGAGTTGGGAAGAACTTAAGCGGAAGCGAAGCATGGGATTGTGTTTCAGTTGCGATGAATGATATGTTCCTGGACACAAATGCAAGAAATCACAATTACTTCTCATGGAGGATGAAGAAAACGGAGATGACGAGTTGGACGAATTCGTGGATAGCCAAGAGACGGTTGAACCTGAAATCACCTTACAATCTCTAACAGGATGGGGATCTCCTAAGACGTTGCGAGTAGAGATAGAAATCAATCAACAGACGTTAGTGGCGCTGATCGATAGCGGTGCGACACACAATTTTATCGGAGAAAGAGAAGCAAATCGGCTTGGGCTAAAGATGACACCGATAAAACCATTCAACGTTCGAGTCGCCGACGGCCATCCTCTCCGTTGTCAAGGAGCTTACCGAGAAGTTGCGATGTCAATTGATAGTGAATTCTTCGTCGTCGATTTTTTCAGTATCCCTCTCTCAGGGCTCGACGTCGTTTTGGGAGTCAGTTGGTTAGAGAAGCTTGGTCCAATCACGTGTGATTGGAAGGCCCAATTGATGAGTTTTGAGTGGGCTGGGCGCATTATGAAGATACATGGGCTTAATAATAATCACATACAGAAGGCACATTTGAAAGAATTGGAAAAAGAAGCTAAGTTGGGCCAAGTGGTTTTTGCCTTATCCATCCAGACCAACGACGCCATGAACGTCTCTCCCAACTTAGAGGCAATCGAAGATCTGCTACAACAATTCGCACCATTGTTTCAGACACCGACGGAACTGCCCCCTTCAAGAGAAATTGAGCATCACATGACGCTCAAGGAGGGATCGGACCCCGCCAACGTTCGACCCTACCGCTACGCTTATTTTCAAAAAGAGGAGATTGAACGCCAAGTCCAAACAATGCTCGATAGCGGACTCATACGGCCGAGCTCGAGTCCATTCTCATCACCAGTCCTCCTGGTCAAGAAGAAAGATGGCTCCTGGCGTTTCTGCACATATTATAGGGCTCTAAATGCTGCTACGGTTAAAGATCGTTTTCTGATACCAACGGTGGAAGATATGTTGGACGAACTACACGGAGCAAGGATATTCACTAAGCTCAATCTGACGACAGGCTACCACCAGGTTCGTGTACATCCACCAGACATACACAAGACCGCATTTCGTACTCACAATGGACACTACGAGTACTTAGTGATGCCGTTTGGTCTTTGCAACGCTCCGTCCACGTTTCAAGCCTTGATGAACTCGATCTTCCGCGAGTATCTACGCAAATTCATTCTGGTTTTCTTTGATGATATTTTGGTTTATAGCAAATCAGAAGAATAGCACGTGAAGCATGTGGAGACTGTGTTTAAGCTGCTGCACCAACACGGGCTTTTCGTAAAAAAGAAGAAATGCGAATTTGGGAAACCCGAGCTGGAGTACTTGGGCCATATAATTTCCAGCGAAGGAGTAAAAGCTGATCAAGCCAAAATCAAAGCTATGACAGACTGGCCAACACCGACCACAGTCACTGAGCTCCGGGGATTTCTGGGTTTAACAAGGTATTATCGCAAATTTGTTCAAGATTATGGTCTAATTGCGAGACCCCTAACGAATCTCCTGAAGAAAGGGAAGTTTAAATGGACGGATTCAGCCGAGGAAGCTTTCAAACGACTTCAGGAAGCAATGACGAGCACACCAACACTGGCTTCACCCGATTTCACTCTTCCTTTTGTTATTCAAACAGATGCATCATGAGGAGGGATTTGCGCCATATTGTCACAAAATGGGAAGCCAATTGCTTTCATGAGTCGATCTCTCGGAGTAGCGAAGCAAACGTGGTCAACTTACGCAAGAGAAATGCTTGCCATTGTAGTCGCGGTTCGCACATGGCGACCGTATCTCTTGGGAAGGCGTTTCACTATACAAACAGATCAACGTAGCCTCCGTTTTCTGTTGGAACAGAGAATTTTAACCCCGGAACAGCAAAAATGGATGGGCAAGTTGGTGGGCTATGATTATGAGATAACGTACAAGCCCGGTACTGCAAACGCTGCTGCGGATGCTCTTTCTAGACGTATGGGTAGTCCGACGCTTCTCACACTCTGCAACCAACAAGCAACGATGTGGTCAGAACTCCGTCAATTTCAACAAACTGACCCTTACTTGCTCAGAATTGGTAATCTCGCTAATACAGCTCCCGGACAACCTTATGCTCGCCGAAACGGGTTAGTTTGCTTCAACAACCGTGTGGTTCTTCCCCCGAACTCCACTTTTGTTCAGTCTCTGTTACATGAATATCATGACACGCCCACTGGTGGTCATTCTGGAGTTCTTCGAACATTCAAACGTCTCGCACAGTTGTTCTATTGGCCTGCGATGCAGAAATCAGTTCGGGAATACGTGGCGGCTTGTAACGTCTGTCAGAGGGCTAAATCTGCAAGTCTTTCACCAGCAGGTCTTCTACAACCCCTCTCAATTCCTCACCAAATTTGGGAAGATTTATCAATGGACTTTGTCGATGGGTTGCCGCGATCGGATAATCACACGTCAATCATGGTCGTAGTGGATCGTCTCTCCAAGGCTGCCCATTTGGTTCCGTTAACTCATCCCTACACAGCCAAATCAGTTGCCTCACGTTTCCTGGAGTACATTGTGAAGCTCCATGGGCTTCCCAAAACAATCGTTTGCGACCGTGATCCCATTTTCGTCAGTGCATTTTGGAGGGATCTTTGGAAATCCTCGGGTACCAAGCTGTGCATGTCATCGGCATACCATCCTTAATCGGACGGCCAGACCGAGGTAGTGAATCGCTGTATCGAACAATTTTTGATATGCTTTGTTCATGACAGGCCGAAACAATGGAGTTTCATGCTCCCATGGGCGGAGTATTGGTATAATACTACATACCATTCTTCCACGGGTTGCACACCTTTCAAGGCTGTTTACGGACGAGATCCTCCGTTTCTTCCGGGTTATGAACTAGGTACTACACCCATTCAGGAGCTTGACAAACAGCTCGCCGAGAGAGACGCATTGCTCAACGATCATAAGGCTCACTTGCAAGCTGCAAATAATAGGATGAAACAACTAGCGGATTCAAAGCGTCGTGATGTCAACTTCGATGTGGGTGACTGGGTATTTCTTCGCCTGCAACCTTACCGACAGCGTTCCATCTTCAAAAGAACTTCCCAGAAACTGTCTACGAGATACTACGACCCTTTTCAAGTGGAAGCTAAAGTTGGACCAGTTGCTTATCGCCTTAAGCTGCCGGAGGGAACACGAGTTCACAACGTTTTTCACGTCTCGTTGCTCAAGCAGAGAGTGGGTACAGATACCCCAACTTCAGGTACTCTTCCCCCCTTACGTACCAATGGCTTCTTGTGGTTGATCCCAGAACAAGTCTTGGAAACACGTGTGATCAACAAAGAAGGCAAGTTGTGTCGTGAGGTTCTGGTTTTGTGGCAAGGTTTATCACAAGAAGATGCGACTTGGGAGGACTTGTCTCAGATTCAACAGAGCTTCCCGAGCCTGAAACTTGAGGACAAGCTTCGTCTTGACGGGCAGGGTAATGATGGAGTTCCTCAACCAGTTCGTAGAGAGTCAATTCCCACAAGGATTCCAAACCGGAAATACTTCAACTAATGGGTTATCTCTGGTTTGGTTCTTTTATGGTTTGTTGTTTTGATTTCAATGTCTGTTAATAACGGAAGAATCGGTCACCCTCATGTTGAGGAACCATCTTCCCCAATTTCCCACTTTCCACGTTTGTAGGAGTTGAGTACTCCATGATCTTGTTCTTGTTCTCTATTTAAGTAAATGAAAAAGCCAAAAATAGGCAATTCAAATTGCCAAAAGAAAAGTGTCGATTGTTTACTTGCTTTCAATTAGAGTTCTAAATCTGAGACCTATCACATTCACAGTTTTGAGGGGGAGTACGAGCTAGTCCAAGATAACGAGAGGCCAAAGATTGATTAGGTTTTAAATGTCTTTCTTCTCTTCTTATACTTTACATTTGCTTTGTTTTTCTCATCTTTGGACTTTGAATCAAATCCTAAATGTGAAAACTAAGCATGCTTCACATTCAAAGGGAAAAGAGTAAACGAGTAGATGCATTAACCACTACTAGTAATTAGTAATTACAAAGGCATTAGGTGCATTGAAGCTAACCTCTAGTATCTACTAATGAACAAAACAAAGGAGTTTTAGCTAAATCTAATATAGAGACACTTTTTGAGTCCAAACAAAAAAACATTCATTTTAGTCTATTCATATCCTGGATAATTACTATTCTCTTCATTTTATTCTTGTTACCAAACAAATATTTTTGGTTAAATTTAAAAATTAATTATATTTGGTTCAATTAAAGAGTAGTTTAATTAATTAATATGATTATATATATATTAATTTTAATTCGTAATTAGAAAAATTCAGACTATGCCAAAAATTAAATTAAATCTTTAAAATTATAAATAAAATCGATTATTATAAATTACATATTACAAAAATAATTTAAATTTTTATTATTATTTTGTTACGAAAATAATATTAGTTATTTTGANATAAATAGGATTCTAAGTCACATTTCTCTCATATCACTCAATTTTTCACAGCAAGAAATGTATAATTGTTTTGACAATTTGATTGCGATTAGCAAAATATAAATATATACATATATTTTGTGTGAAATAAACTTTCATTCTAGTTTTTTTTTTTTAATTTTGTAGGATGAGCTTAATGCAATATTTATATTTGCTTAGACTCTCATACACTTCTGCCACGTTGGGATCTGTTTTCTGGCCCACGATGAAGAATTTTTCCCTCACTTGAAGCATGAAGCCCATGCTTAAACATTTGAGTACATTTATTATTAAAAGTTTTTCTTATAAATTAAAAATGTTACTATACGTGTTATCATTTCAAGTGTGATCTTATATATTCTTTTTTTGAAATTGGTGTGCAGTTTTGAATAACTTAATCTAACAAAAGCTAAATTTGAGAATTTGTCTTTACATCAACATTTAATCATGTCACACTTATGTCTATAATTCTTCATTGTATGGTTGATTTGGGAAAGTATGCATATAACTAAAATTATGCATATTTCAATTCAGTTTAATACAAATTTCTTATGCATATTACTAATTGAATTCGCGTAATTATTATCATTTTCTTGCATTATAAGAGAAATCACGTCTTTGATTTAGGGTGATAAATACAGATTTTGGTCATTTTATTTGCTTTTATAAAACAGTCACAAAGGAATAAAATGATGGTTACAATCTTTTTTTAAGATCAGCTTATATTGAAAATTTTGGATATCTAAAAAAAATTAAAACTATTTACATCAAATTAAAGCATATTTCGATTTTTGAAATATTTTTTTTTGTTTAATCATGTTTTCCTTCTTTTTGGGTTTTGTATATACATGAATTCTAGACTCCCATTGCTTCAAATAGTATAAGTCAAGACCTAGAATTTGATTTGGAATGATTGCTTGATTTTGAAGAAAAAGATATAGATAAAATAGAATAAGATTTGAAGCATATGACACATAATATTTATGTTGATTTGGTTTGATATTTTTATTGGTTTTGGTTCTATTGATTAGAGAGACTTGCTCTTTTTTAGAGTTTGATACTATGTTTTTTCTTTATCTTCAAAATAAACATCATTCATTGTTTTTTTTTTAAAAAAATGTCGTTGTTGTCTATAGTTGTTTTGTTTTTAGAGATTGCTGCCTTAACTTTTACACTTTTGTTTTATTTCGTTAATGATTATATTTGTTATTTGTAGACCACATTTATTTGTTTATTTATATTGCCGAACACAAATTAAAGAGATGTGAACATTTAATTTACCAAATTTTAATAATTAGAAAGCCAATTTATTAATCATATATTTTAAAAGGTTTCTTAATTTCATTACCTATAATATTAGTGAACATAGTACTTTATAAAAAATTATTTAATTCAAAACCTAAACGAACGTAGAACATATAACTATTGTTTGTAAATTCATATGAACTGAAAATTTATATAACAAAACGGGTCATAAAATTGAGGTAGCTGAAATCACTAATTTTGAATCATACATGTCATACCAAAAATATATTTTTCCATACAAAATAGAAAACATAAAAAAAAACAAATAAAAAATTGTCGCATGCCCTCATCGTGGATTAAACTTTTAGAAAACTATATAATATATTTTATACCAAAAATAAAATTGTTAACACATCTCAAACTCTTACATCCACAAATACATTTTGTCGAAAAAATAAAACTAAACATCAGAAAATAAAATTTAAAACTTACCTCCGATCTAGGGTGGATTAGAAAAAGATTATGTCAACATAATGAACTCCCGTTAACATAATGAACTCCCGTTACTTTTCATATTGAACTCCCGTTCTAGGACGGATTAGAAAAAACAAATTATATCTAAACACCAAAATAATTATGTGTCTCATACGACAAAAATTAAATATACAGAAAATAAATCTAAAGACAAAAATAAACACAAATTATATATTACAAAATTTGATAAAAAAATATATATATATATATCCGGAATCTAGTTATTCTTTTTAACACAACACACGGTAAAAACTGAAAAGCCCAATAAAAGAACTAATAAACAGGCCCATTAGTCAATAAGACATCACGAAGCGAACAATTAGGGTTTTCAAGATGTGGCCGTCATTATATATACATCTCCACTTAAGTTATTGTTAAGTAGTGTGATCGACTTCAATCTTAAGCTTTCTCTGCATAAGTCTCTGTGTCTATGTCTTTTTTTTGTTTGTAATTGAGTTGATAAAAGGCAGCACGTCACTGATTCGCTTTAGAAAGTGGTGCTTCGGTCCTTTTAGTTGCCAAAATTGAGAATTTTTTTAATTTTCACGAGCACTAATGCTTTCGTTTGCCGTTTTCCCTAGGCTTATGAACTCAGTTGCTCGTACATTATCTTCCTCGTCAGTATATTTTTTTTTCTCAGTCTTTCATAATAGAACCATAGAAAAAGCAAATGAGACTTTATCATATATACCGGAAATAAAACGAAAACGAAAATTTCAAAGACTTCAAACAAAATATGTCGAAGATTTGACACTGTTCCGATTCAATCTATGTTTTAATTATTGAGACTGTTGAGATTTCTTGAAAAAAGGACCTAATAGCAAATCTAACATGTCCGCTGCTGTATGATCTCTGGTTCCATTTGTTTCTTCTCCTTGATATGATCTCATATTTGATTCATCCCCAACGACCTTTGATTCAGATATTGACAAGTTTTTTGTTGTCTGGTCTTCACCTTCTTTGACATACTGTGAATTCATGGTTTAAGCAGAAAAGAACAGTGTGACATATATAATCGCAAATTCAAAAAATCACTTATAGAACAAAAATTAATCGCATACCTCTTGAGCAAAGCTTACTAAGTCATCAACTGTGAGATCCTCCTCTGGACCAGTCATGGATTGAAAAATCTCGGGATCCTTGCCATTAGCAATGTTAGGCTTGGCTTCTTCTTCTCCGATTTTGCTACGAGCTCGTTCTCCTCCTCTTCTCTTGTTCCCCACCTTTTTGGGTTCCTCAAAATCATCTCTCTCTACTGGTTTTACGGTTCTTCTCGGTCGTTTCTCGGCCTTTGTCTTGGTAGCTTCTGGTTCATGTTTTCTTTTGCCCTCGACACTTCTCGTTACGTCGGAGGACGCGCCGGCGAGCATCCACGGCGGTAACCGCCTCATATTCCCATCCATCAAATTGACCCTTCGTTCTCCGCAGGCTCTTGAAATTCGGAAGAAATCAGGAAAGTGCACCTATATTGGGCCTAAAGCTGAGCCCATTTTTATTTAGTTAAAACCCAAATCTATCAAACATCGATTTAAGCCCGTTGAAACGAATGAAATTCATCAAAAGCATTTGAGACAAGGGTCGTGGATAATCTCAGGATTTGATTTCTAACTGTTTGGCGAATCTCTGCTACCTGATTCGAATTCATCATAGTACGGTCCAGAGCACGGTGATCCGATGAGTCTGATCGTATAGTTATCCGTTGATTGNCTTTTTGGGTTCCTCAAAATCATCTCTCTCTCCTGGTTTTACGGTTCTTCTCGGTCGTTTCTCGGCCTTTGTCTTTGTAGCTTCTGGTTCATGTTTTCTTTTGCCCTCGACACTTCTCGTTACGTCGGAGGACTCGCCGGCGAGCATCCACGGCGGTAACCGCCTCATATTCCCATCCATCAAATTGACCCTTCGTTCTCCGCAGACTCTTGAAATTCGGAAGAAATCAGGAAAGTGCACCTATATTGGGCCTAAAGCTGAGCCCATTTTTATTTAGTTAAAACCCAAATCTATCAAACATCGATTTAAGCCCGTTGAAACGAATGAAATTCATCAAAAGCATTTGAGACAAGGGTCGTGGATAATCTCAGGATTTGATTTCTAACTGTTTGGCGAATCTCTGCTACCTGATTCGAATTCATCATAGTACGGTCCAGAGCACGGTGATCCGAGGAGTCTGATCGTATAGTTATCCGTTGATTGGATTGTGCTCGCTCGGCAAATGATGAAATAACGCCGCCAAAGCCAATCATATTCTTTTCTTCGCTGTGTGCCGGTCGGTTAGGTCGAACCGGTTCTGTATTCGCCGCTCTGGTTTAAATACAGTATACAGTAAATTACGTTTTGGTTAATCAAGTGTTCAGTCTGTATACCGATTGTAACAGAGTTTTCAATTGTAGAAACATATAATATTCATCTTTTTGCTAAACTGACATTGATCCAATACATAGTTTGCCATGTTGACTTTTAAGGGACTTTGAAGTTTCTTTAAAAAGTGTGATTAGTAAAATTGTTGATCATTTTAAAGTCTACAGTCCTAATAGTCTCACCAATCACCCCCTTACTCGTCACTTCATCGGTACAGAAGATTTGGTTCAGGACACGAAAATATAAAGATTTTTCGTTAATCAACGATGAAGTTTCAATTCTGCGACACATAACATAACCCTGAATCAACACCATGCCAATGGAATTAGGAAACCACATGTACACGATTACAATACTTAAAAAGGTTGTGTTGCAAAGATACAGTACGAAATCTCTCTAGACTAAGGCAGAAGAGAGCAGCAATAAGAGAAAAGAGAACGAGCATATACCATTACTTAGAAGAAGAGTGCTGTGCAATCTTCTGCTCAAGCGAACCTTTATCAGCTCCGACAACTTTGTCTACCTGTTTGCCATCTCTGATGAAGCAAAACGTCGGGACGCTGCTAATGTTCCAAGACGCAGCCACTTCGTTGGCCTCATCTATGTCAACTTTCAAGAAGACGACTCTCGGATGTTGCGTGGCCAGGTTTGAGTACAGAGGAGACATGTAACGGCACGGTCCACACCATGTGGCTGTGAAGTATAGGATTAGCAGACGTGATGCCTTACTTGCGGCCTTTGTCTTTGCTTCTAACTCGCTTGTTGAGTGGATACTAATCACTTGTCCTGTATCAGCAGGGAGAAAAGATTGATGGTTATCTCCTATTTCACATGTAAATTTCATTTTTGGTTCTATAAAAGCTGTAAATGAAGCTCTGTGAGGATGATGGAGATCCAAGATACATGCAAGTTGCTTTCTCACTGTGAATACAATGGGTCTCATACTTGTGATCAGCATATAAAATCCTGAGGAACTGGCGGTCAATACACCATGAGTTTCCACTAAATCATCCCCTAAATTTGTCTTTGTTGGGAGGTTATGGTTCTGGTCTGGATTTGCATAATTTTTCAGGTAAGTAATCCACAGGAAACTGGTGGAATGGGATAAACAATCTTAAGCAAGCTGGTCAGCGGCCTAATCAACTGGATTTAGCGGCTAACAAAAGCTTATTGAGCTTTGACTCTTATTGAGTGCAGACAATTTTTTATTGGGACAAGACTCTCACATAATTTTCTGACACATACGTAGTTCATTTGCAGTAAAATCATGAAGTAGAGAACCATTGAAAGAAATGGATAGAATGTTTACCGTCTTTGAGTGCAGCCAGAGCTTCTCGCTCCTGCATTGATAAGATTCAAGAGCAAGGAGAAGCAAATCAATGAGCGTGAGATGTTTGATATGATATGAAGTTGATAATCTCAAAAAGAGGTTGTTACTCTCACAAGAAGAAGATAACCAGGGATATGAGTTTTTTGCAAAAAATGTAATATTATTCAAAGGGAGCTACGCAAGAGCATTATATAAGAATCACTAATATGGGTATGGGTCGGTCTGACCTGGGCTTCTTTCTGTTCTCGTCTCTTGCGTTCAGCCCTTTGGAGTTCCTTTTCTTGCCTCAGACGTTGATATTTCCTTCGATGTTCCTCTATTTTCTTTGCATTGGGTTCAACCTGTGAAGTATACATCAACAGCATATTTTTGGTACAGTAGAACTTAACTTCATGATGAGGCTATGAGAATATTTCCACAGTTACCTTCTTAAGTGCCGACCCCATCTCCTCGTCGTAATCTAATTTTGATGCTACATGAAGATCAGCCGCAGCTTCTTCCCATTGGCCTAACATGGCCATAGCCATACCTCGTGCTTTGTACCCCTTGGCTGAATCAGGGTTGAACTAAACCTCAAAAGAAAACCATTGAGATGGTAAATTAGTTTCCCCAAACCATAAAACTATTGAGACATAAACTTGCTTTCCCAATTTTATCTTCTGCACAAATTGAATAAGTTTATGTGAGTCAAGTAAATGCTCACCTGTAAAGCCACGTTTGCATCGCGGATTGCAGCATTTGGCTTTTTAACTATTAGAAACACAGTAGCTGGGGAATAACAAGTACAAATATTCAGAATGATCACCCACATTCGGTTGAAAAAGGGGAGAGAGAGAGAGTAAAAAAAAGGGTACCTCTGGTGGCGTAGAGAATTGCTGAAGTGGGGTTTAGCATGATGGCTTTTGTTAGATGATCTATAGCTTCGTCGAACTTTCCTGGATGCCGATCAAGCATTAACGAAACCATGTGGAAAGTCTATGAACTAAAAGAATTAAGAATTTCAATGGTCATGTACCTTGAGAGATTGCCCCCATAGCTATGCTCTTCTCCGACTGAGCAGCATCCCTATTTTCATCCGTCACTTCAGCTGTAGGATCTCCCATCTAAAGAAAGAAAGAAAGAAAATCAAACGATCATGGAAGATCTGCATAGAGCCAACCAGCAGTTAATATCCAAAGATGATATCTGCACCACCTACCGGCTGAGGAGGATCATTGTCTGGTTCAACTACATCTGAGTAGTCCAGTTCAACATCAGACTCGGTAATTTCATCATCATGATTAGGAGAGAAACTGGGTTTTGTCTCAGTATCTTCATAATATTTTTCCTACATTGTGGTTCATCATTCAGTGTGACATACAAAAGAACCATCGATCAAAGTATAGATAGTCAGCCTAGAAAAGGTTTTCTTCTGGTCAATCGATTCTCGCTGGTAACAATACCAAGATGTTAAGAAGGCAAACCCAGGTAACCCAAACAAGAACAATCATGACCAGATATTCATACCAAAACTGCTTTAGCCATTGATGAACTCACTCAATTGACTCAGTGGGAGACAAATCAACCTATGAGCAAATACTGTCGTACTCTTATCAATGGAGTGCAGATGATAAAGTATCCCAACAACAGTATCCAAGTGGAATTTCAAAATAGACAAACCAAAACCTGATAGTTCTATCAATGCTCCAAACCCAAACATGAGAGTTGCAGAGCAATACAACTTACAGTTTTCTCTATCTTAGGAACTTGAGCTCCTAAACTGTAAGAGAAAACGGGAACAAACATCGATCAGAAACTCACAGCAGCACATGGAAAAGTCTACGGACGAATTAAACTCATTAGAAAAAGGAAAAAATGAAGTCAGAGAAGAACCAACGACCTTCGGAGATAATCCTTGAAGAAAATCAGAGAAGGATCGTGAAGAATCGAAGGATTCGATTTCAACTGTTGGACGAATCTTCGCAGCTCAGCTACCTGATTAGCATCCATCATAGTCCCCCCTTTTCTTCTTCTCCCTCTAGTGACTAGTCCTCTCGAAAGAAAAGCTCGAAGCAATGATGAGAATGAATCCTTCAGCTCCTTATGATCGATCGTACGGTGAGAATCAGCCGATGCACAGCGATTCGACGTGTATCGGCGTATATTATCGGCAGATACGATTGTGTTCTTTCGGTAAAAACCCGACGTATTAACGTCGCCGAAACCGAACATATCATCGTGGCTGTGTACCGGTCGAACCGGTTTTGATATCAGGATTATCGGCTTATATGATGGTTTAAAGTTAAGTAATCATTCGATGCTGTAAATTATGTCTTGGTTTATATATCGCCGATATAATATCGGTTATTCTTGGTTTTTTTTTTCTTTTCCGATGGGTACAGTTTACAATACTTTTTGTTTTGTTTTGAACTAAATCTTACAGTTTACAATACTTGAATTATCGCTTGAAGACTAATCCATATTTAAGAGGAATATATTAGAAGACTGGTCCATATTGTAATGTTTTGTATATAAATATAATTACAAAAACATTTTATCTTGAATATTTATCTTTTTCGATTTAAATAAAAAAACTATATTTAGTCGAATTTGTTTTTTTTTTTTTTAAGTTAAGTGAGGTTTTTTACTCTTATATTTTGGGTCTTTTAATAATAAGTGTACGAACCACCATATATATTTATTTCTGATGTGAGATTTTTTAGTCACACATATTTTTTCACCATTTGAGTAATTAATATTCGTTTAAAAAAATTGAATTATAATATTTATAAAAAATATAAATTTTTTATTATATGGATGATGTGATGAATTCGTTTTTTTTGTTTTAAATATTAGATCAAACAAATATGAGAGAAAAAATATAATGTTAAAGAAATAATTAATATGATATACTAAATTTTCTATAAATATTTTGGTAGCAAATAAAAGATATAAGATATCTTTATAGATTAAATGCTGAATATTAAATAATTAATTGATATAAACTATAGTATTTTCTAAACAAATTAATGTGAATGACATAAATTATAAATAGTCTAATTATTTATGTCTATTTTTATATTAGTCTTAATAGTTCTCTTATGATGACACATCATCATGACAATGTTGTAAATCACATGTCAATGTAAAATTTATTTTTAACAATCTTTATCAATTAATATATAAGGGGTTTGAATATGCAAAAAGATTGTATATATATGTATGCAATGGTTTAACGTGAATAACATTAACGTAATTATTTTAGTAAGGTAAACCTTTTTCTATAAAAGTCTTGGGAAACTCTATATTAAAGATACCTCAATTGCATATTTATAAATCACACATGAAACCAACGTAACTTTTAATTAGTCATTCTCAATTAATATATAAGGATAATATACAAGGGATGTTTGAGCATATCTTATAGGTGTGGATGATTAAAAAAGGAAACGTAACAAAGGATCATAGAGATTAATTAATTTAAGTTAAAAAGGCAGTTGATGATGTGGCTCTATTGGCGTGGGGAAAATAACAAGTTCAAACCAAAATCCACTTCAAAGGAGACATGGAATTAGATCCGAGGAAGGCAGTCACGCATAAACTGGTACAATGGGTATATATGATTTGCTCACTCTACTCCCAAGTACTTGTTCCTTAAGTGGTTGGCTTTTCACAATTGACTCTCAACTGGGGACCAAATGCTCACATAGACCTCATCTCCAAGCTCAACATGTATCCTTTGTCAGAACCCGATGGAAACACGAGCTCATTTGTTTTTCTCTTGCAGCTATTCCTCTGAAGTATGGCCAGTTCTCACCAGTCGACTCTTGTGTACAACAGATTGGGATAGCATCGTCTCGATTCTGTCTGACACAACATAGGATCGAACCTCTTGGTATGTGTTCCAAGCTACTCTTCATAGCATTTGGAAGGAGCGTAATGGTAGACGTCACGGTGAAAACAACTCACTCGCCTTATAGATAAACAGATTATCTTCCCTTCAACGAACTGGATTCACAGCCTATGAAGATGGGTTAACGCGATGGTCGTTGATAGCTATTAAAAGTGATATGAGCCAAAGATTTAGCTTTAGCTCGCGTAATCGGACCGGTATAATCTGACGTTATTGTGAAAGTAAGAAGAGATAATTAAACGTAAGCTTCCTCTTAACCCTAACTATCTCTTGGAGATTAAGGTTAATTGTTGGAAGTTTTTTCTTATTGATCAATAAAGACTCTTATATAGGCCTTGATACAATTTAATTATAACCCTAATGTAAAAAGGAAAAATCTCAAAACTTAAATCTAACGTGAAAAGGAAAAAGCACCAAAACTAATTAATTAAAAGACCTTAACCATAATTTGTATCATTACTCCCCTCCTCGACTAGGAGCTTGTCCTCAAGCTCCAACGTAGGTATGCCTCTAGCAGCTTCTCCTGCCACAAATTCCACCAAGTCCTCCTCTTTGAATGGTTCATCCTCGACCTGTTTGCCTCCTCCATCCATCCGACGATGACCTCATTCTCTTCCCACAGAACGTACCGGCCACGGTCCACCAGAGAAAACAAATTTTTGCTCACCTCCAACCATTCCGCCACGCCTTGTTGGCAAATCTTCATCGTGTTTTTGCGATGAAAATTTTGCACCACCACCAGCTGCTGGCAAGTCACCGTTCTTATTCCCCTTTGACGATGGATCGTTTCCTCCAATCGTCTTACTCAGCTCGTCCGTTGGGGCGAGTGTCTTTGGTTCTGCTTCCCGGTTTTTTCGCAACGCTGCTTGTTCCTTGCGAATCTCAGCTACCTCTGCTTTGGTTTGTTCACGTTCTTTTGTCTGCGCAGCAACGGTTGTCTCCAGCATTGATGTGGTTGTTTCCAGCGTCTTCTGTTGAGCAGCAGTCTTCTCTTGAAGTGCCCCCATCGTTGATTGAATCGGATTCAATCTCTCATCCATCGCCTGGATAATCTCTTGTTTCAGTGTCTGCATCATTTCGCCTAGTTTCCTGAGAAACACTGTCATGGAGTCACCCTCGCCCATGGAATCGATTGGCTCTGCTTCCAAATTGACATGAGCCAAAGATCTAGCTTTAACTCGCGTAATCGGACCGGTATAATCTGACGTTATTGTGAAAGTAAGAAAAGATAATTAGGCGTAAGTTTCCTCTTAACCCTAATTCTCTCTTGGAGATTAAGGTTAATTGTTGTAAGTTTTTTCTTATTGATCGATAAAGACCTTGATACAATTTAATTATAACCCTAATATAAAAAGGAAAAATCCCAAAACTTAAATCTAACGTGAAAAAGAAAAAGCACCAAAACTAATTAATTAAAAGACCTTAACCATAATCTGTATCAAAAAGCTAGTTTGATTTCCTGTTTCATTAAGCTTCTCTAAACAGTGTAACATACGATATAAAAATGTTTTTTTGGATGAATACAAATTTTACATTCTTTCAAAAAAAAAAAAAAATACACACAAATTAGTAAGGTATAACTTGGCTTAATCAAATCTTATGATTGAAGCTTATGTTACTTAGGGATCTTAGTATGTAACTTTAAATTCTTATGACATGGAAACATAGACGAAAACAAACAACACTTGAGCTGACTGAGGAATTTCAATGGCTTGAGAGATTGCCCAGATAGCTTTGCTCTTCTCTGACTGAGCATCCCTATTTTCTTCCGCCACTTGAGCTGTAGGATCTCCCCATCTAAGAAGGAAAGAGAGAAAGAAAATCGAAACGATCAGGGGAGATTTTCATAGAGACAACCAGGAGATAATATCCAAACATGACATTGATATACTTTCACCACCTAATTATCATCATGTTTAGGAGAGAAACTGGGTTTTGTCTCGGCCTTATCTCGGTATATTCTGGTTTAGAGTAATCCTTGTATAGTTAGTTCAAAAGAAAACATAAGTAATTAATCCCTTGTACATGTTGAATTATGTCTTGGTTGTTGAATGTTTAACCAATTCATAATTATTGGCAATGTATTAATTAGGCCTTACAGTTAACTAGGACAAGTCAGCACTTCTTAACGGCTTCTCCATATAGAGACAACCTGATTTAACTGATTAGAGAAACTAAAAACAGAAGCGATCCGATTCCATGGTATGAAAAATACAAATGCGAGCTTGAGTGATATATAACAAAAGAGTAAAGACAAAAAACTAACAGTTTCTACTAATTGCCGAAGTACATATCTGATTTGCTCTTATCAGTTCCATTCAACCAAAATCTGATAAATGAAGTATACACTATAGTATATAAGCTAAGAAGAAAATCGGTGTAGCCAAATTCTGTAACAAAATATAAACTGAGAAAATGCAAAGATGGGTCTGGACTGGTCTGAACCAGTTTACTGCAAACGAGATTAGGTTGCAGAGCTGAGAGAAGAACTTATGCATTCAGATATTGGTGTCCGACAATCTGTTGATGACTTCTTGTCTAAGCAATATGGCGATACGTTTGTGACCCTGCGAAACCATCAGTGAGAGAGTTAGGTCAAGAAACTATTACTTGGTTTATACTGTGAAGAATTGTTTGTGTACCTCTCTTTGCGTTTCTCTAAGAATCTAGCCAGAGATGCTTTGCGAGCCTGAGGTAAAGCCACTGCATTAAAAAAAAACAGAGCGAGATTGAAGCTACAGCCTTAAAAATAGTAGTAAGCTAATTTAGCATCAGGTATAAAACTTCACTTTACCTGTTTGAGCCATTACATTGGTAGAACAAGAAACTGCCACTGAACAGTTGACATTGGATGCATTAGTTTGGTTGTGGTGGTATGTTGATGAAAAGCCTCTTGTTGCTTTTGATGCTCCGAGTCCATTTGTGCTACTACCAGCTTCAGGGCTAAGATAAGAGACTGTAGGCATGAAGTTGGGAGGCATAGCTGAAGAATCAACAGAGGCACGGGCATGATGGAACACTTGTTGATGAGTTTGAGGTGGTGAAAAGGCTTGAGGCATTGAGGAACCGTTTCCAGCTAGCAACATTATCGCCTTGGCCTGTAATTGCAGAATGATATTATTAAGCAAATGAGCCATAATTTGCTGGGAAAAAAAGAGATACATATATGAGAGAAAGTAATTGAGTTACCTTTTCAGGAGATATGTCATCATAAACACAAACTGAACCGGCATAAAAGATGGTCAACTGAGCAGGTGATCCTAATGGCTTGGAAGAAGATCTGACAATAATAAAGTCTTTAGTCAACTAATTGTAGATACCTCTAAAGAGATTGTGTAGATACAATTCATGATATGGTGACTAACAGAGAAGAAAACCAGTTGGTACCTAATATCAGTTGTCCCTACAATGGAACCTGGAGCAGGAAGGACTGAAATTGGAGGTGCCATGATAGGGACTCCTACCAAAGGTTGTGAATTTATGCTATTGCTGATGAAGCTTTTTCCTCCTGGTGCATGAGACTGGAGAGGCGGCATAGACATGGAAACTGCGATAGTTTCTTCCTGTTGATTGGAATTTGGGAACATCCGTACTCCCTGAAAGCAACAAACCATAACGTCAGTGTAAGGCAACTGTTTAGACTACTTTGTCAATAATGAGAGACTTAGCTTACACTCAAAGTGAATCACTATTAAACCAAGACTAGATGCAGAAACTAATTGCCATAAACTATTAACAACAGAGTTGATCCATGTGGAATCACAACAGAAACTTGTTCCAAACTAAACCAAGACCCATAAACAGAGCGCACTTTAAACCTAATAATTGGTTAACATAGGTGTTGATGAAAAATACCTGTATAGAACTGTAAGGAGTGTTGCGGTTAGAATCATATACATCTGCTACTGATGATGGCATGAAAGAACCAGAGTGCGGTAGATGATAATTTGCAGACTTTCTATGTCTGTCTTCTTGGGATGGCCTGAAAGATAGAAACTGAGAAGACGCAGCAGAGACTTTGTTTGAGAATGACCAATTCATTCCTCCTCTATTCGGAGCTGCAAAAGAAAAATAAGGAAACAATCGAACTTCATCAGTTTAAAGTCAGACATGGAGTGGTAACTGTTAACCATAAATGTCTCAAGATCTTACATAATCAACAGACGATTAATTTAATTCAACACACAGCCCAAGAAAAAGATTCACCAACAATGTAAAAAGAATCTGATACTGTTTACAAGTTCAACGAGGCAACAAAACCACCTTAGAAACCATGTCTAATTTAAAACATTTATTCAAAACCATTGTACGAAACTATTATATATATTTTTTAGTTAAAAAAATAAAATTAAAGAGAGATTCAACTTTAAATCCACACAGTGTAGATGCACTACTTTTATGGAATGGCACGTTTTGGCTTATAATTTTTATTCCTCGTGGTGAGAAAAGGAAACTAATCATTCTCGATGTACCTTGAATTATTTATTATTTTTATACCCTACGCCAGTTTCACTTAATCAACACACAATCAATATTAAATCATCGTATAAAATAATCCCACCTTGCACTTTTGTGTATACTTAATCTTCTACCTACGACCAACCGTCTCTATTTCTGTACCCGTCTCTTTCAACCCTTCTTTTCCAACATTTTACGTATTCTTTTTTTAGAATAAACTACACTTTTTTTTTGTCAATTAACTCTTGAAAACAAAAGTCCCCCTCGAGTAAAATTATGCAGGTTGTAAATAAAAATTACCGAGTAAGATTTACTAGGTAACAAAACGCTAACTTGAAATTTGTTCTCGTTAATTTCCGATACCTAAGGCTATGTAAAACTATACAACCTTTAAACATGTTTTCCCTAAAATCCAAAATCCCCAGTTCGTTTCCCGAGAAAGCCAAGGAAATCCGGGTTCCAAAAAGAAATTCCCAATCGATTTCCTAACGCATAATTCATCACAACAAATCGACGATTTGGTTGGAGAATTAGCTTCTTAGCCGAACAGAGAGATTTTAAACCAACAGATTCAGGGGGAAACAAAAAAAAAAATGGAAGAGGAATAACCTGAATCTCTGGAGCTTTCGCTGGTTTCCTCCTTCACAGTGATCGGAGAATTTTTCGAACCCAGCCCGAGAAAATCTCTCTCCATGTATATAATAAAGCCGCAGAGAAACCACAATGATTCGATCTCAAACCTCGAACGAACAAAACGCCGGAATCAAACAAATATCTATCTGGAAGAAAATAAAAACGATAAAGCGTCGCCGGAAATGGGAACAAACGAGAGTTTGAGGGAAAACAATGAAAAAACGTGGAATGAAGTTAACACACACCGCGATTTCTCTTTTTAAACATCGCATGCGACATGTGAACAGCACGATTAATTTTATTTTTAAATAAATAAAGGGAAACGAAAAAGATTCCTTTTTCTCCTCTGCTATTGGCGCAAAAGGCAGCTACAGGCTGGTCCGGTTACGTCACTAGATATAGTCGGTCAAAAACACGTGCTTCGTCGTGCAGTGCGATTTCTGCGTGTGGCGTTTCTTTTGGTGGTTCGACACGTGTCGAGGCACGTGCGTTATTTTATTTCCCCGCATCACTACCAGTCAGTTTTTTTTAACGTGAATGATTCACTATATGCAAAGCGACAATTTTAATTCAATAAGGACAAGTGACACACTGTCGGCTGACTCGCGAATTGGAGCGCGTGAGTTTAACGTGTTTTGTTTTACCCATTTCTAAAATTTTAAAAATTTAATTACTATTACTACTTTCGTGCACGTTCTCTCTTGACCAAGATAAACATTTGCACGTTGAATTTATTTTTGCAAAAAATTATATATTCTCTGTATTTTTTCTTTCAATCCTCAATTCAACGGGATATAGTACTAATAGTCTAAAACCCCATGTGACTATGTCAAAAAAATACCCCATGTGATTATGTCACGACTCTAATATTTCATCACTTTAAATTTATTGCTTTTGTTGTGCTTCGTTAATATTATAAGTATATGTTTCTGCGTTAAATTAATAACATATGTGTTGCTTAAACTATACTTGTATTAATGTAATTATATATTGGTAGGAAAATGTTTTTTTATGTAAATAATACTAAATAAATTGACTCGTTGACATCGTTTTGTTGTGTACTTATTGATGCATGGGTCTGCCGGAATAAATTACGCCATTTCGCGCGTCACTTTCTTGTTAATTTAGTAAAGTTATACTACAATAATGTTATGTAATGGTTTTTATAATAAAATGTAAAATTAAAATGGAAAGTCGTCAAGCAATTTGACGTGGTGGATTATTCGTTATTCTATTGGTATAAGTCAAAGATTGATTTTCCGTAAACGTGGAATTATCTAAAATTTATATAAAAATTTGATGAATGGGCTAGTCGACAGTATCAGTTATCTAGAGGATTAATCGAATGGTAAAAAGACCTGGTTATAAAAAAAAAAAAAAAAAAAACAACTTGACGATCTCTCTCCCACGATAATATCGTTAATTCGAATCTGGGGAAATGTAGCACAGGTCATTTTCTCCAGCCTTTAATTTATCTATTCGTCGTTATTATTTATTAATATCAATATAAAATATTAATTAATACAAAAATACCACGACGCAGTTTTATAAACACACAACATTCCATACGGATAGTGGATCAGATCAAAAGTGGACCTACTGAGAGAAGATGATATCAAAAGATGCCATAAACGTATGCTTCACGCTATGCTCCACATTGAACATCCAACAATATATAGAGTCCAGGGGCGGTTCTGACGGTGTGCAAGCGGATCCAGGGGCGGTTCTGACGGTGTGCAAGCGGAGCATTTGCTCAGGGCCCCAATTTTTTTTTTTTTTAATCAATTTTTTTTTTTTTGAACAGGACCAACTTATTTATTGAGCCGCCATTAGAGCCATAGAGGGATACTGAATAAATGGTTGCTTCCAATATCTTAAGATTAAAATGAATATTTCTTTAGTTGAATTAGTTTGGCTGGTTTTGGTTGGCTATATATCGTCTTAACAGATGGTAGATTTTATCAATCCGTTTTCTAGTTTTGGGAGCTTCTCATTTTAGTCACCACAGATATTGCTAATTTGATACATAAATTCATTAGTTTTATAGAGATTTGCAAAAGAAACAAACGTGCACTCTTGAAAAGCTATTTATCAATGCAATCACAGTGGAATTTGTGCATGCAATCTCGTACGTAGCCTAATAACCAAAACCTACTTTGAGATCTTCGAGGCAGGTATGACCGTTGGTGATGTTTATTGGGCTAGCTGATGGGCTTTGTTAAAACAGATTCAGAATTGCGAAGGCCCATTGTGTCTGTAATGTTGGAGTTCTGCGAGAAGGTGATGTCGTTTAGTGAGAAGCTGATTGAACTAGAGTCTTTTCCCTGATAGCAAACCACTCGTTTTCTTTAAGAACCATGTGGATCCAAGGTTCTTACAATCCGCCATTGTTTTGATTTTGAGGATTCTTTTATTCTTTTATTATTTGTAACAATTGGTTGTGATGCAAGGTACGCAGGTTAACTAAAATATTTTGATCATCAAAAACAAAAATATTTTGACTCCAATTTTAACTATTTCCATTTCATATTTACCTTTTTCATGAATATCTTTTGAAGTTACATCTGATATGGCATAAACAGATAATTAAGCAGGAGATTACAAGAAATAAGGATAGTTCCAAAGTGATTGAAACATTATGAACCTGTAATCGGAGTAGAGTTGGAGAATTGGACAAACTCGAACCAAGTCATGAGGAAGGAGCTCCGTCGGTCGTCGTTTGTCGTAGTTGATGCAGAGTCAATTGCACGATCCAAAGTTGCAAGCTTGAATCTAATGATTTGTCGAGTTTGCTTGATTATCACCGATGATGGAGTTGAGATACTTTGATGTAGTATGAGATTCCTTTCTCTCCATAATGCGTAAACGGCAGCTTGAAGGATCAGTTTGCAGATGATGTTGAACTTTCTTGAAGAGGAAGCTGATCTCACCCATGTGATAATGTCATCGAAAGATGAAGGAGGATTTAGAGAAGGATGAGCGAAGAAGCCCAGCCAAACTCCTGAACTAAAAGAACAGCAAAAAAACAGATGGTTTCTGTTTTCAGCATGTTGATTACACAATAAACATTGGCTAGGAACATCTAACCCCCATCTTAGAAGCCTGTCTCTAGTTGGAAGCCTGTCTCTAATCACTATCCACAAAATGAAGGCATTTTTGGGGATTCTTTGGGGGAACCAGACAGATTTGAACCATGGAACCCGAGGCAAGTGAGATTGCAAGCTTTGCCAGGTGAGAGAAGAAGAGAATTGACCTCGAACGGATGAAGCAAAGGTTCTCCAAAGGAACGGATCCTCCTGAGATGATGTAGTGTCAGGCGGCTGAGGAGGGAAGCAGTCTCTTAGAAGAACCGTAATGGGATGTCTTCCTCTAGGCAACTTCCAACAGCTATTTGATACAGCTTGTGAGACTGTAGCCAAACGTCTAATGCCAGTTACCCTCAAACTATTTGCTTTTGTGATATCGATAAGAGGCCCAAGGTTGGTCCAGTTATCCTGCCGAAACAAAGAAGAAGAACCAGAACCAAGTTGAGAAATTAAGAAGGGTCGAGCCAAACTGTGAAGCTTGAGAAGCCTTTTCCAGATCCAGCTTCCATCGTTGAATAATTGAGGATCCCAAAACAGTCTTCCATGAATCAAGTTGGCTTTTACCCAAGAAACCCATAGAGATCATGCCTTTATGAATAGCAGCCAAATGAGTTTAAGTCCAAAAACTTTGTTCCAAGGGACCAGTCTTCTAAGCCCAAGGCCTCCTTCCTCCTTAGGCGTACATACTGATTCCTAAGAGACTTTGACTTCTCGAGAAGAGTTTGGTGCTTCTGTCCACAAAAAGGCGCTACACATTGATTCCAAGGCTGTCATACAACTTTTTGGTAAAGGAAAAGATGAAGCCCAAAAGTTGATGATGCCGTAGATGACAGATTGAAGTAGTTGCAATCTACCGGCAAATGATAATGGCCTGATGGTCCAGGAAAACATACACTTAGCAACTCTGTCGAGAAGAGGCTGAAAATCCTGAGGTCTCAACTTGTGAGGAAGGAGAGGCAACCCTAGATATCGTACAGGCAGCGCGCCATGTACTAATGCAAATCTCGCAGCCAAAAACCGGCAATGCAGGTGGTTATTACCATCCAGAAAAAGCGAAGATTTATGAAGATTAAGGTTTAGACCTGAAACAACATAAAATCTTCTCAACAGTTCCAAAATAGCCTTAAGAGAGGATACTGATCCATCGAAGAAAATTAGAACGTCATCCGCAAAACTCAAGTGGGTGATCAAGGGAAGGGAACAGAGAGGATGCGGCTAGAAAAGGTTATGTCTCACAGCATTATCAAGATTTTTAGATAAGATATCCATTGCCAGAACAAACAGAGATGAAGAGATAGGATCACCTTGTATTACACCTTTCTTACTGGGAAAGAACCCAACAAGCTCACCGTTGAGAGCAATATAGTAGGAAACTATTAATATACATTCTCGAATTCATAGAATGAATGCCTGCGGGAGCTGGAAAGCTCTTAGGATATTTATGATAAATTTCCAATCAAGATTATCATAAGCTTTGGTTAACTCGATTTGTAAGCAACCTCTCGTTGTTAACCCTGGCTTGTGAAAATCGGATACAAGTTCTGAGGCCAAGAGGATGTTTTCACATAAGAGACGACCTTTAACAAAGCCGGCTTGATTTCCTTGCACTGCTTTCTCCGTAATAAGCTAGACCCCAAGATACGAGATATGACCTTGTAAACAGTGTTGCAACACGATATGGGCATGAATTGAGAGAGACTATGTACACCTGGGACCTTTGGAATGAGAGATAAAGCTGTAACATTCACTTGTCTAGGCATCCTGGATGACAAGAAAAAGTGTTTCACGACAGCAATATAAGGTCCTTTCCCACTAAATCCTAGGATGAAATGAAGAATTCAACAGTGAATCCATATATCTGGGCCTGGGGCCTTGATGCGAGGAAGAGAACACTGCTTCCTTGATATCATAATCTGATGGGATAGAACTCAACTTAGAGGCCAGGTTAACGCTGCACCGAAACGAATGTGCCTCTCTAATTTGATTTACCGAGAGGGGAGTAACCGCCTCATTAGTAGATCCCAACAGGTCCTTGTAATACTCCTCCACCATAGATTTGATCTGAGTTGGATCAGATACTCTTGCCCCTGCATCATCTGTTAGAAATGTGATGGAATTCCATGATATGTTTGCCTTAACAGATTTGTGAAAGAATGGAGTGTTAGCATCTCCAACTGCCAGCCACCTTATAAGAGACTTAAGTTTAAAGAATGATTCTTCCGTGGCTGCCCAAAACAACCAATCATCCCTTGCTGCCTGCTCCTATATAAACCCATTTTCTGTAGGCGATGATAATACCTGACGCTGGATGGATTCATGCTTGATAATAGCTTCCTTTGATCTGCTTTCAATATTTGAGAAGTTGTTGCGGTTCAAAGATCTGCAGCAGAGCTTTGCCGCCTTTAGCTTGATACGAAGAGATACCATGGGAGAAGCCACATAGCTCTCACTCTGCCACGCCTCCTGAATCAACCTATTATAATCCGAATGAGAAGTCAAAAAGGTGAAGAATTTGAATGGACATTTCCTCCTACACGTATCCTCAGCCAAAGTGACCAGACATTGCGAGTGATCTGAAGCACCTGGTGCATCAAATAACGCCGAAGAATGGGGAAAATATTCTAGCCAAGATTCATTACAAAGAGCTCGATCCAGCTTCCTTGTAATGGGATTAAGAGGTTGCCGATTTGTCCATGTGAGTAAGCAGCCTCTTGATGGCATGTCAAAGAGACTAGATGCAGCTAGACAAACTTGAAATTCAGATAACCCTCTAAGTGAAACTGGAGCGGGATATAGAGAGTACATTTCTTCCATTGACAGAACCTAATTGAAATCTCCCAGAAGAAGCCATGGTGATTGAGCTAGAAGAGGATTGTAAGCGAATTCCATAATAGAATCCCATAGAGGTCTTCTCAAAATCCTGCGATTACGAGCATAGACGAAGGCTACCAAGAAATTTTGCTGACTGGTTGGATTGAATATACCACAGAGCATAACTTGATCTGACTTTCCATATATGACCACATAAATTGATGGATTTCAAACGACAATTATTCTCCCATTCGTAGCGAGATGGGAGTGGTTACTATCAAATCTCCAACCATGTAGCGTACGATTCATAACTTCAACAATGTTAGATTCATTCACGTGAGTTTCCAAAAGACCGCCCAAAATGGGATTGTTGGCGGTGACCCAACGAGATACTGCTCTCTATTTTCCTTGGTCGTTCAGGCCTCTTACGTTATAACAAAAAATATTCATAAAAAATATTCACAGCGAGCCAAAGGAGGGAAGATGATGGGGGATTAAGCTGCTAGATGAGCCGTCCGCACATGCGAACGCCCTCTAGTAGCTGCATCAGAAGCATATTCCGTAGATGAATTGTCCGGAGCCACCTCTTGATCTAATTTTAAGAGTTGCTGCCTCAAAAATTTCCCTGCTTTTTTCCTTGCCGAGACAGAAATAGGGGGCTGGATCGATTCCTCATCAAAATTTGAGCATCCTTAATCAACTCTTCTTCTGCCACGAATTGAGATGAAGTTACCAGAATAACCGCTTGATGAACCTTTGAAGAGTCTGATCCCACAGGCCGCCAGATTCTTGAGCGCTTAACTACCACTGTCCATTAGGAAGCTAAAGATCCAGAAGAAGTACCAACTCCATATAGGAGACTCTTTGCTCGTGATGGAGAACCAGAAGCCAAGACATGATAGACTGCTTTATTAGGAGACAAAATAGGGCCAAGAATTAAAAGGAGAGTAGGATCTTTGGCCAAACAAAGAGAGAAGGAAGGAACAATTCTCTTAGGAGCAACATCACTTTTTTAGTCACAGGTGGAACAAAAGGGATGGTGGAAGAGATATCTGCTGGACAACAAGTGCGACGATGACCGAACTCAACACAACCTTCACACTTAGGAGGTATGTTTGGGTACTCAGCTTCCACAGTTACTTCGTTGCCCATCTTATCCTTCACACAAATCAATGGGGGATGTTTCTTGTCAAAAACTACTTCAACCTTAACCTTGGCAAGACCATAGCATTTGGAACAAGACGCGATTTCTCTGTGTACAACGGGTCACCGATGCCCGATGCTATCGAGCTTAAACCTTCCAGATCATAAAGCTGATTGAGAACTTTCTTCAACAAAACCCAGACTGGAGCCGAAACCAGCTTCATTGGGGAAAGATCAGATGAGGGTGACCAGAGCGAAACCGTGAAAGAGCAGTTACCAGATTGCCAAAATCCAACATCGACGACCCATTTGCGAGTAACCGACGATGGAATGAGAATGAGACAAGTCCTGTTTAAGTAACGATGAACAGATATGCGGCCATCTATACCCCAAATTGGGTTCAAATCCGAGAAGATTTTAGACGCTGAAGGAGGTGAGCCGTGGAAGTGAGCGACGATATGATCCTTCCATACATCCGAGGGACGGAGGGACACAGAATCAGGAGCCAAAACAATAGGAGTTCCGTCGGCCAAGAAGAAGGGGTCCGCAACTTTCCGGAGGTTACGAACAACAGAGTTGAAGCGAGAAGCTCCTTCAGGACCGAAAAATGTTGCGTACGACGGCGGATTTACCTGAGGCGCATCAGGCGCGATCTTCGGAATCAGATGAGACTGGATTTGATCGGATGAGGAAGCGACTGCCTGGGGAGTATATCATATCGCTAAAAGATCCTCCTGGGAACAGACTGCGAGCAGATCTTGAGGGAACGACGAGATCTCCGGAGGTTTCGAAACCGAGGGCGGATTTGGGGAAGGCGAAACAGGCAGCAAAAAATCGCCAGCCATGGAGAAAGGAAGAAGGGGAGGGAGAAAGAGGATGATCTTCTCGCCGGCGGCTAGGAAAAGGAAGACCTAATCACCTTTCTTATTGCTTGAGGAGAGAGAAAAACTGAACCAAAATCTTCCTTCGTTTTTTTTTTCTTCTTCTTAAAACTAAACTTATCAAAAACTTGTTGTCGTGTATCTTATTCATTATGTTGTGTGATCGTATTTTGATGTCCCAAGTAGTTAGCACTAATGTTAAGTATCGTTTATTTTTATTTTTAAAATGTTTAAATTATTTGAAGGAAACCACAGTTATCTTATTATATAAAGCAAAATGTTTTAAAATTAGTAACTCGCATGATCGAAATTAGTAACTACATATATTCTAACTACATCAAAATCAAAATATTTTCATAACATTTTGTTTTTAGTTATTTCATATTGTTTCATTAATGTTTCAAAGTTACTAATTCACGTGATCGCGACACATGTCAAGTCAAAATTGGAAAATTTTAAAATCGGTTAATAAAAACTATAAAATTCTAAAAATTGAATAACCGATTCATAATCTTAAAAGATAAATTTACTAAAAAAGAAAATTAAAAAGTTAAAAATTTAAATTTACCATGAAAATGCAAAATTAATATAAAAAGGAAAAAACATTCCTTAGTTTTTCCTTTTATGATTAAAATTTTTTCATTTAGATTAAGGAATTTAGTCATAAAAGGAAAAGAATTATAATTTCCCACCTCTATATAAACCACAATTTGGTAGTATGTCAATTACACACCAAAAAATTAAAAGTCCAATAATCGTATCCAAAGCTATTTACTGCATCTCTTCACCAAATTTTTCTTTCAAGGTATATATTTATTTCATCGTAAACTTTGTTTCTAAATTTATATATTATATATTTTCACGGGTGATCTAATTTTGTTTTCCATTTTTTCGTCTTAATTTTTTTTTTCACGAGTTATAAAATATTAAATTACAAATCCGCATATATACGGGTACTTATCTAGTCTAGGTGTTCCAAATTTGTTTGAAATCAATTTAAAACCAATCTAAACTAAAAACAAAATAGCCAAATCAGATGGAGCTAGATAAACCAAACCATGCAAAAATTTAACAGAAAAATAAGTTTGGTTTTCACACTGAAATTTTTTTCCAAAATATAACATATCGAATTACGTACTAGCCACTCTTACGTATACTACTAATCAATAAAGAAACCTAAAAGCTATCTATGTTAATAGTAGCGAAAGTCCTTCACACCTTTTTGATAAGTTCGTTATATATATTAAAAAAAAAAAACCACGGGAAAATTTTGGGAACGGAACCAGAGAAAATGAAGGGATATTATTTATTTATATGGAAGCATCTAACGAATTTTAGATATGAGAAATATTTTCACACTCAATTGAGAATTTGACATTCTGAGGTTGGTGCTTGAAGAGCTTAAAATGTCTCGTCATCGTTCTCGTCGAGCCAGATCCAGTAGCGAAGAGCTTAAAATGTCACTTGAGGCCTTGATGTTTATGGGATTTTTATCGGGCGCTTTCTTATAAGCGACTTGTTATCCCTTGAGAGATCCAGATCGAATTACTCTCCCGAGGCTTGTCTCCTTAATTTTGTGCCTCTTTTTCGGCTTCTCCACCTTTCTGTTCGCCGCAGATATTTACGTCCGTCATGTACGTAAGAGGCCGAGCAGATATTTATCAAAAAGAAAAAGAAAGAAGATGAGAAGATTCATGAGCCAACTTTCGGAGAAGATGGAGGATTCAAGGAAAGACAAAGATAACGAAGAAGAAGAAGGTTGTCCTATCTGCCTCGAAGATCTCAACTTAGGTTTTGGTTATATTAGGCTAAGAGATTGCATGCACAAATTCCACCTTCATTGCATCGATACATGGCTTTGCAATTGTGCACGTTGTCCTATATGCCGTTCTTTTGCAATTCGCAACAACTATATGTGACTTCCATTTTTTTTTTCTTTTTTTTTTGTACCGCAAATCTTTTTTATTAAACTAAATAAAGACCAAGCTCAACTCAAGAAGTTATCCATGCTACGCGTATAGTTTATCTATTTATTTATTTTTGGTGCTTTTGTAAAAGAATAATATGATTTTTTAATGCGTATTTTTAGTCTTAGTGCTTACAATACTTTGGCCTTTCGCAAGGTAGAGACCATGCTTTTCTGGATAGGCTAACACATTCAGAGTTTGGTCTCAAAATGGAAAAAGATATCTTAACAGCATCTATGTTAAATCATCCAGTCTATACCGGACATCGTTACAAGGTCAAAGTCTTGGTCAAGTCAGGAGTAAATGTCAATTCTGTGGATTATTGCAACATATCACCATTGGTAAATATAAACACTCTTCACTTGAGTTATATTTTGCTCAATTCTCTATCTAACACTTGTTATTTAGATCTAAGACTAATCTATACTATTAAAACAGAATAAGTTTTGCAACCAAATAGGAAAAAGTGCAATTAAATTTATTCCTATCATGGATACTTGGTATTCCTTTCATGGATAACTAAATTTTTTTTTTTTATCTCTGTTACCAAACAGAATAATTTTTGTGTCCAAACAAGAAAAAATGCAAATAAGTCTATTCATATACCGAATAACTACTATTCATTTTGTGCAATATTAATTAAAAAAATATTTTATCTATCTTAATTTAATTCCGAAAATATCTTTAATAAATAATTACAATATTATAATTTAATTATAGTTTAAAATATCTTTAAGAAAATACAATTCATTTATGTTTTAAAATAAAACTATTACGTAAATTAATAATAT
>PKMM01041298.1:364754-385016 GCA_002933915.1 Eutrema heterophyllum
ATGGCGATTTAAACGCCAATGCAAACCAAGCAGCTGCTGCTGCTGATGTCCATAGACGGGCTGAAGCTCGGAGGCAAGCTGCTGCTGCTTAACACCAGTTGAACCAAAGACAGCCTCCACGCAGACCTATCGGGGGTATTGATACTCCGCACCAATTCTACCAGGACAGAACTGCTATTCGTCCACCGCCTATTCAGAGGCAGAACTTCGAGATCAAACCTCAGATCATTGCTCTTGTCGAGAGACATCTTTTCTATGGGAAAGCTTCGGAGAATCCCATGGATCACATTGAAATGTTCGAAGAGATTTGCAGCACTACAAGCTCAAATGGAGTCCCTGCAGACTATTTAAAGTGCAAGCTTTTCTCCTTCTCCTTAGCTGATCGAGCAGCGAGATGGCTCAAATCTCTAGAGCCGGGTTCTTTGACTTCTTGTGACGCAATCCGATCAGCCTTCTTAGATCAGTTCTACACCAAATCCAAGACCGCTTCCCTCAGAATCAAGATCACCCAATTTCAGCAAAACAACGGTGAGCCCTTCAATGAAGCATGGGAGCGATTTAGAGAATATCTAAGGGAATGCCCTCATCATGGCTATTCCGATGAACAAGTGCTGAACATCTTCTACGATGGAGTGGATTGGGACTCCAAGAATTGTCTAAATGCGGCCAGCAATGGTAACTTCATGACAAAGACAAAGGAGGAAGCTTATGAGCTTATTGAAAATCTTTCTGCGAGCTCAAGTCATCGCAATCCCGAGTATGATAGAACGAGGCGCGTGAGTGGTGTTGAAGCGCAAAGGATGGATGAGCTTTTCGCAAAGGTTAATGGCATTGCAGCATTACTTAAAGGAAGTCAGAAAGCTGTCAACTCTTGTGAAGAGACTAGAGAAGAAGGACTCAATAAAGAGAGTGCTGAGCAAGAACAAGAGTACGAAGATGAGGTGAACTATGTACAGAATCAGGGGTTCTTCAACAAAGGCTTCAACCAGAATTACAGAAATCACCCTAATTTCTCATACAGAAGCACCAACGTTGAAAACCCGGAAGACCAAGTTTACCCGCAGCAAACCGGTTTTCAGTCAAAACCGACCGTTCCAAATCAGGGCGTGAGCATATTCTCTAAGGGTTTCCAAGGTCAACAAGGGGTGCAAGGTCAAGAGCGGAAGCCATATGCGCAAGGCGGTTTCCAGCAGAAGCAGTTTGTGCCTAACCAAGGCGGTTATCAGCCGAGACAACAGTTCGGGCAAGACCGATGACAGAACAGTTTCCAAAACCAAGGCGGTTTTCAGCAGAAACAACAATTCAACAATCCTCAACCCAGTCAAGAGTCTAAGCTTGAGGCGATGATGCAACAATTGATGGTCAATCAACAAAAGACGGCTAATGAGATTAAAGTCAAGGTGGATGGAATGTATCAGGATCTCAACAGCAAATTCGAGGCCATTCAAACCCATGTGATGAAACTTGACACTCAAGTGGCTCAAACGGCGGAAGCAATTAAGAGACCTAGTGGAGTTCTTCCGGGAAAAGGGGAACAAAACCCGAAGAATGAGTTCGTTCAAGCAATCACATTGAGGAGTGGGAAAGAGATTGAACCCGCGGTTGAGTCCAAGGGAAAAGAGAAGATTCCCGAGACCGTAAATGTGAAAGACAATGACGTAGTTGATGAGGCAAGCTCCTCGTCCAAACCACAAGAACTCGAGGAGGCACCTGTACCTCCCCCAGCACGTGTCTATGTACCTAAGGTTCCTTACCCTAGGCGCCCGAAGAAGACACAAAGAGATCTTGAGCAAGCAAAGTGTAAAACGCAAGTGAACGAGCTTTCGGTGAGGCTTCCTTTTATCGATGCGGTCCAGATAGTTCCTGCCTTGAAAAAGTATGTGAAGGACATGGTCACCAACAAGATTACAAGTGACGAAGGCGTGATGATGATCACTAAAGAGTGCAGTGCCGTGTTACAAGGAAGGATGCCCGAAAAACTTGAGGATCCGGGGAGATTCGTACTATCTGTGCAGATTGGGTCTCTAACGTTTGAGCATTCTCTCTGCGATTTGGGTGCCAGCGTAAACCTCATGCCCTATTCCGTTGCTAAGCGCCTTGGTCTCACGTCCTTCAAACCAGCCAGGGTGTCATTGGTATTTGCTGATCGATCCGTAAAGATTCCACTCGGTATTCTGGAGGTACTTGCCGGTAAAGATTGGAGATGGCTATATACCAGCGGACTTTGTGGTTCCGGAGCTAGAAACAGAGCCAAAGGATCCCCTCATATTGGGACGACCTTTCTTGGCTACAGCTGGAGCCATTATCGATGTGCAAAAGGGCAAGATCGATCTTCATTTAGGAGATCTAATAATGAAGTTCGAAGTGGATAGGATGCTGAAAAAGCCAATCATCGATGGACAGACGTTTTGGATTGACTGCGTTACCGAAGCCACCGAAGGGGTAGCAGACGAGATGCTGGTGAATGATCCTCTCGAGATCGCTTTGACACAGCCCGAGGGAGAATTTGGGTACTTGAACGAGGACACAACGGGTTATGCAAAGATGCTGGATTCCAGCAAGATGATGGAGAAAATGGTAGCATTTGTCGCATTTGACGAAAATGAGGAGCAATCGCCAATTGCTGAGTCTCCCGTACCTATTGACAATCCATGGAGCGAAATCAAAGCTCCAAAACTCGAGCTCAAACCGCTTCCCACTGGGCTAAGGTACGCGTTTCTTGGTCCTAACTACACATACCCTGTCATCATCAACGCTGAACTGAACAACGTAGAGACCGCCTTACTCTTGTGTGAATTGAGGAAATATCGTAGAGCACTAGGCTATTCACTAGATGACATTACGGGAATCTCACAAGACCTTTGTATGCATAGGATACATCTAGAAGATGAATCGATGACTTCTGTAGAACATCAGAGACGGTTAAACCCGAATCTGAAAGATGTTGTGAAGAAAGAGATAATGAAACTTCTAGAGGCTGGTATCATATATGCTATATCCGATAGTACATGGGTGAGTCCGGTACATGTAGTGCCTAAGAAAAGCGGTTTGACAGTAGTTGAAAACGATAGGAATGAGTTAATCCCGACTAGAACTGTCACTGGTCATAGAATGTGCATCGATTATAGGAAATTGAATGCTGCAACTCAAAAAGATCATTTTCCTCTACCCTTTATCGATCAAATGCTTGAGAGATTGGCTAACCACCCTTACTACTGTTTTCTAGACGGTTATTCTGGTTTCTTTCAGATTCCAATTCATCCCGATGACCAGGAGAAGACCACATTCACATGTCCTTATGGCACTTATGCTTATCGCAGAATGCCATTTGGTTTGTGTAATGCGCCAGCCACGTTTCAACGCTGCATGATGTCAATCTTCACCGACATGATTGAAGACATAATGGAGGTTTTTATGGACAATTTCTCAGTCTACGGACCATCTTTTGCTGAATGTCTTTCTAATTTGTGCAGGGTACTAAAGAGATACGAGGAGAAACATCTGGTTCTAAACTGGGAGAAGTGCCACTTCATGGTAAAGGATGGGATCGTTTTGGGCCACAGAATTTCGGAGAAGGGGATCGAGGTTGACAAGGCCAAAATAGAGGTGATGACGAGTTTACAACCACCAACTTCTGTCAAAGGCATTAGGAGTTTCCTTGGACACGCTGGCTTCTATAGGCGGTTCATCAAGGACTTCTCAAAGATTGCTAGACCGTAAACGCAGCTTCTATGCAAGGATGTGAAGTTCGATTTCAATGACGAGTGTTTGGCGGCCTTTCACATGATTAAAGGAGCACTTGTTAGCGCACCTATTGTACAACCGCCAGACTGGGAGTTGCCTTTCGAGGTGATGTGTGACGCCAGCGACTACGCAGTGGGCGCTGTTTTGGGACAGCGAAAAGACAAAAAGGTGCACGTCATCTATTACGCCAGCAGAACTCTTGATGACGCCCAATGCAAATACGGTACAACGGAGAAAGAGCTTCTCGCGGTCGTGTACGCATTTGACAAATTCAGGACGTATTTGGTGGGATCTAAAGTCTTAGTTCACACCGACCATGCCGCATTGAAGTATCTACTTAGCAAGAAGGATTCGAAGCCGCGGTTGTTGCGATGGATGCTGTTGTTGCAAGAATTTGATCTCGAGATTAAAGACAAGAAAGGGATCGAGAATGGAGTTGCCGATCATTTGTCCCGGATGCGCATCGACGAGGAAGTTCCCATCAATGACTACCTTCCCGAGGAGAATGTATATGCGATCGAGGTTTTACGGAATGGCTCACTGTACGTTCGGGCCGGTAAACTTCCCGACATCCCTTGGTTTGGTGAAATTGCCAATTTCCTTGCTGCAGATGTAAAGCCGGACGGTTTTGCGGGATACAAAAAGAAGAAATTCTTGCGGGACATCAGACATTACTTTTGGGATGAACCGTACCTGTACAAGCATTGTTCCGATGGCCTCTATAGACGTTGTGTCTCGGAGGAAGAAATCCCGGGAATTCTATTTCATTGCCACGGGTCGAATTATGCGGGACATTTTGCTACGTTCAAGACCGTATCTAAGGTGCTGCAGGCCGGTTTCTGGTGGCCGACCATGTTCCGTGATGCTCACGCTTATGTTTCAAACTGTGACGCCTGTCAACGGCAAGGGAACATCAGCAAAAGAAACGAGATGCCTCAAAATTTTATTCTCGAAGTTGAGGTGTTCGACTGTTGGGGAATCGACTTCATGGGTCCTTTTCCATCTTCTTTCGGGAATAAGTACATCCTTGTTGCGGTGGACTACGTATCCAAGTGGATCGAAGCAATGGCGAGTCCGACTAACGATTCCAAGGTGGTCCTTAAGATGTTCAAATCTGTCATTTTCCCGAGATTTGGAGTTCCGAGGGTTGTGATAAGCGATGGAGGGTCGCATTTCATCAACAAACTATTCGAGAAACTCTTGAGGAAGAACGGCGTTACGCATAAGGTGGCCACTCCTTATCACCCTCAGACGAGCGGACAAGTTGAAATATCTAACCGCGAGATCAAGAGCATTCTTTAAAAGACGGTGAACATTACACGCAAAGATTGGGCCGTGAAACTCGATGACGCACTATGGGCGTACAGAACCGCCTACAAGACACCTCTTGGCACGACCCCATTTCATCTTGTCTATGGAAAACCGTGTCACCTTCCAGTGGAACTCGAATACAAGGCGGCATGGGCAGTGAAATTGTTAAATTTCGACATCAAAACCGCGTCCGAGAGAAGGTTGATCCAGCTAAACGAGTTGCACGAGATCCGCCAAGCAGCGTATGAAAACTCCAAGATTTACAAGGAACGAACCAAGGCTTATCACGACAAGAAGATTATCCCAAGGAATTTCTCGGCCAATGACCAAGTGCTCTTTTCAACTCTCGCTTGAGACTTTTTCCTGGAAAACTAAAGTCAAGATGGTCCGGTCCTTTCACGGTTAAGGAAGTCCGTCCCTACGGCGCGGTTGTGTTGCGTAACCGAAAAGGAGGAGAATTCGTTGTCAATGGTCAGCGTCTTAAGCCATATCTCGCCGACAACGGAATTGCTGCGGGATTCACCGTTCCTCTCGGTGATCCTCGTCTCGCCTAAACGGCCCCGGAGTCAAGCTAATGACTAAAAACGAGCGCTTGGTGGGAGGCAACCCACCGGTAAGTGTATATAATTTTGTTTTTCGATTTGTTTTCACTAATTTTTTTACATCTTAGTTTTGAATTTGAAAAAAAAAACAAAAAAACAAAAAAACAAAAAAAAAAAAAATCTGGATCGATCGATCCTCCTTATGGATCGATCGATCCTCCTTATGGATCGATCGATCCTCCTTATGGATCGATCGATCCAATTAATCGGGAATTGCTGGATCGACCGGGCCAGACTTCACGCCAAGAGGTAAGGCTGGATCGATCGATCCTACGGCCTGGATCGATCGATCCAGAAACAGGTAAACCGAATCGAATTTTTGGTTTAAAAACCGGTTTACTCCCACTTGATTTAAACCGAAAAACAAATTTCCTTCCTTCCTTTCCCCATAAAATCGATCAAAAACCCTTTTTCTCTCTCAAATTTTCGCAACCAAAGTGTTCTTGAGGGGATTTTGGATTTTGAAATCTAATTTCCATAACTTCCTTGTTTCTCAACGGATTTCAACGATTTTTGGGTCCATCTCATTCGATTTTTCGAGCTCTTTCTGTTTCTGGTATCATCATTCTCGATCTGCAAAGGTATGGCACTCGAATCTCTCTTGTTCAATCCGAAAATTCTAAGTAGAAATTGTGAAAATCAAATTCTTGTTTATCGCTTGTTCTTGGATAGATTCATGCTTTGTACACATGCTATGAACCGGTTTTGAGTTGGGCATCGCTTGGAAACACCTAGTATTTGTGTTCTAGGATTGAATTGTGGATTGTGAGAATTTTGACAAATTTGTGGAAAAAGAGAATTGTTGGAAATTTGGAGGTTCTAATTGGAGATTGTTGTGCGTTTGAAGTCGTTAATGATATCTTTACTTGCCTGCATAATCTCATTGCCAAACTCATGATCTCAAATCCGATTTTGAATTTTTGCCGTATTTTGGAAAAACATCTTAGACGTTGTTTTTCTTGCAGATAATGGCTACTAGATCCAAAGGCAAAGCGGTGGCAACAAAGACACGGAAGGAACCGAGGCAACGACGAGTTGATCCATATGCGGCCTCTGCCTCAGAAACACCTCCATTAACCGCAGCTCCATGGCCTAGACGTGAAGGCGTCCGGTTCGAGAGTCACTACCTCACATTAATCAACGGGATTAAACCGGACGATGTTCCCAAAAACACGCGGTACAATGAAAGGCAAGTTGGGGATGCTTGGGATGACTTCGATTCACTGTTCTACAACAGGTTCCTTAGCGTCCGAATGGAACCTACGAAGATCATCTGCCCTGCAACTCTGGATGCAATGGGAATTCGCCAAGACGTGGAGACGATTCTGGAGAAGATTGGGTTTGGTCATATTGCCACAAAGGAATATCCGGTATATCCTCATCTAGTGCGGCAATTTCTGGCTTCTGTCAGGCTCACTTTCGCAAACCCGAAGTACGAACGAGTGGATGGCGCGACATTGACATACTTCTCCCGCGGATTGTTGTACGAGATATCGATCACGGAACTCTGCAAGATCTACGGGTTCGACCATCGAAAGACAGGCCCTCACTTTCCCGACAACTTCCCAAACCAGCGGGAACTTTGGAACCACATTGCTTCCGGTACTTTCCGGTCTAGAGCGGCGAAGCAAGCCTTGATTCGGAACCCAGCCATTCGCGTGGTAGCCAAGATCATCAGCAACATTCTGTTTGCGAAGATAGAGCCCAGCGCGGTACGTACTGACGAGTTACTCTTGCTACATTACGGGATTGGGGAGCATTTGTCAGACATCTACCACTTCCACTTCCCTGCACCATACGATGTGAACTTGGGCCTGGTATTCGCTCGGACTTTGGTGGCAAAGAAGATTCAGTTCTTAGGGAACCAGCTTCAGAAGGAGAATATTGGGAGTCTGCTTACTCCTTTATTCATACACCACGGGATTGACTTAAGCCGACCTGAATGCAAGGAGCAGATTGGTTACATCGACAAGAAACATCTGACGGCCTGCCACATCCTCAAGACCGGGTACATCTACGAGTTCACGGATAGACAGAGACGGGTCCAGCACTGCGCGCTTCCACAGCCCGAGATCACTGCAGTGAACGGTCCGGCCAACATTGAGTTCTTACCTCCGCCAGAGCGTCTATGCATGGACGCAGCTGCCACCACGAGACGCAGAGGAGGGACTTCTAGCGCCACACAGCATCCCCTCGAGGATGATCCTGTACCCGATTTCTTCACTCAGCAAGAGCATGGGCAGACATCTCAGCCGCATGACCCGATTGAGATGCTCCTTCCGGAGTACTCTGGTAAGTATGATTTTCCACCCCTATCTGCAGATGCTTCTGAAGGGGAATACAGAGCATGGATGGTGGAGACACAAAAAAAGAACCACAGCATGATGCAGCGAATTTGGGGGGGCTTTAGCAAAGATCCGATGCCCACGCCCACCTCCTTGTTTCCGCGCGGAGCCAACCGCGGAAGCTGACAGAGCCGAGGACGCTGATCCCGTTGTTGCTGGACACGGGACCTCGGGGAGCGCTGATACTAGGGAGTTATCCGACCCTGATGCGAGCGTTGCACGACGTCGGCGACGGACTGGCCCAAGCAGGAGCGTCAGCCCGGACGAACCACCTTGCTGAGCAGCGTATTCACTCTATCCACTGTCTTATCCATTTTTATTTTCTTGTTTTTCCCATACGTTTTTCCTTTTCTCCACGATTTCTTCTCACACCGAGACGGTGCGAAGTAAGTCTGGGGGAGAGTGGCTACTAACGACGTTTATCTTCTTTTGGTTATGTTTGTTTTCTTTGGATTTTGTTTTTACATTTCCCGAGTCGTTTAGTCGAGTCTAAAAATAAAATAAAATAAAAAAAAGAAGAGTGTTTTTCATTATATTTACGAACCTTCTTTTGGAATTATTGTTCTAATTCTTCATCTGAGTGACCATTATTGCAGAATTATTTCCGAAACAGACTAATGAAAAATCCAGACATTGACCGGCTAATCAGAAACACCCACGTCTCTAGAAAAATCCAGATAGCCTGAGCTAATTTTTGAGCTATTCCTTTTACCTCGTCATCGTGATCAGCGTCTTAAGAGCTTGACTCCTCATTCGTATCTGACAAAGACAACCTGTGAAAAGTATGACTCTCTTCTCCTGGTCCCAAAAATAAATTCATCTATATATATAAATAATACGAATGGCACGGAAGTGAACCGGGGATTCGGTGGCAAAAACCATCAATACTCGTGTCTCATGGAAGATTGCCAGGGAAAGTGAATCGGGGAGTGAACCGGGGATTCGGTGGCAAAAACCATCAATACTCGTGTCTCATGAACCGTTCTTATAAAAAAAAAAAAAAGAGATGAATAAAATGAATAAGTCTGGGGGAGAGGAAAAATACCGAAAGGATTAAAGGTTGGCTTGTCACGATATCGAAAGGGAAAGAGTCTAGAAGGCTCTTGACATTGTTATCTTTGATGAGACCCAGCGATGATGGCTTTCAGACTATTCTGTGAAACTGTGGGGCGAATCTGGGAAGCTGCGATAACTGCGGAGAAGTATATAATGGTCCGTTTTGGATTTGGTAAGGTAATATGTGGATTACTAAGTTGAGGGGTCATTGCGATATTCTGTAGAGGAGGTAAGTTCTTGTGTTTTCAAAACCTCTTCCTTATTCTTAGGTTTTTGTTTGCTTGCGGACAAGCAAATGGCTAAGTTTGGGGGAGTTGATGTGTTGCGTTTTTGACGTTTTCCAACTTGTGTTTTTTGTATATAATCGAGTCTTTTTCAAGTGTTTTAGTCTTCTAGGAGTCATTTCAGGTGTAAAAGCATTTCGGGACGGAGTCCGGAGGCCTAGAACGGAAAAACGGCGAAACCGAGCAAAAAAAAGATGGGATCGATCGATCCCCTACCTGGATCGATCGATCCACAAAATCGGACAAAATCTGGATCGATCGTTCCAAGATCCAGACCGATCGATCCTCGAAGAAAAGGATGGGATCGATCGATCCCCTCAGTGGATCGATCGATCCACAAAATCGGACAAAAGCTGGATCGATCGTTCCAAGATCCAGACCGATCGATCCTCCAAAAAGATGGGATCGATCGATCCACCCTACCTGGATCGATCGATCCAGCCCCTGAAAACAGTTTAAAAAACGTGTTTTGTACTATTTTACCTAATTTCTTCTTCCCTTTGACGAAAAAGACAAAAAAATAAGAGATCATATCTCATATGTATGAAAAGAACTTGTCTTTGTATCTCTCTCTAATCTTGGGGGTGATTTGTAAGCTTGGGAAGCAAACTTTTGGATCTACATAATTGGAGAAGCTTTCTTAATCTCTCTTCTATTTCTGTTTTTGTTCATCATGTGTTCTTCATATTTTCTCTGTATTTGTTCTGTAATCATGAGTGAGTAGTCTCTTAGTTAAGCCAAGGGTGTTAAGGGATTTCATGATTTGACGGTTTAGGATAGATTAAACGGGGATTTATTCGGTGGATTCTTCGTCTAGGGAGTTCTTATTGCTTGAATTAGACTGATCACTTAGTTCATGATCTTGGGTTATCTAGCGCACGGGAGTGTTTGTCTAGATGCCGGAATTATCCTAGATGAGCAAAGCGTCCTTATCCAACGGGAGTTGATGTTAAGGCGTTCTTGTGAACCTATCAAATCGAACTAGAAAAGCATGCTTATAACATTTGAATTCAACGGGAGTTAGTATTCATGGTTTTAAGCATAGGGATTAATACTCCGGGAGGAGGTTAATCTATTATTAGGTTTGAGTTCTAGACGATTCTTAAAGCAAACCCCTGTTTAAGGTTCATTAACCGTTATTCGTGATTTCCCACAGCGTCACCCGAGGCTTAACGCTTTCCTTATTTGAACTTATATCGTTTTAGTTGTCGTTCTTAGTTTCGAAAACATAAAACCAACAAAACTCTGTCATTCGTCTTAGCTTTAGTTTCATCATGCATTCTCATAGTCGTAACGCTTGGTCCTTGTGGATTCGATCCCTACATTACTACTTCGTATTGCTGTGCACTTGCAGTAGTTACATATAGGGTTAAAACCTGACCACATCACTTAGGCCCAAGTGTGGGGTCGAGTGGTACTCGGCCTGGGAATCCATTCCCACGGTCCCCAGGGATCGAGTCCATGAGAAACAAAAACACTCACATTGGGAAGTTTGTGTCTGGATTAGTTGGATCTCATGGTCCGTTGAACCAGTGCACTGGATCTCATGGATTTCATGGTGTCCGTTGAACTGACTGATCCAGGCAGTTTACATGGTAGTTCGGTAACAAGCGATCCGGTTATCCTTAGCATTAGTCGGAAGGCATTCCAAACTCGGATGAGGTAATGTGATAGTCAGTCCACTCTATACAGCAACTAGGTGCCAGGTGCGAAACACCTGGGCGTGTTCCTCCCAAGGCGGACAGGATCAGCTGTATATAAAAAAAAAAAATAGAGCTTAGATTGGCCCTTATATCCGGTGACGTCATAAATTACCAAACTTGGTGGGTTTAATGTAAAACAATTAAAAAGAGATTCGATCGGAGAAAAGAGAAGTTGTCGGCTCCCCCCGACGAAATCATATTTGTAAATTTGTTAGTAATAATCACAATCCGACATTCTTTGTTTATCGTATTTGTACTCTCTCTCACAGCTGTACCCCCATTTTCACCAAATTTACAAATATGATTTCATCAGGAGTAAAATGAGTTAATATTAACCGAAAATGAAAAAATAAAGAAAATGATAAGAGTTAATTTGATATTAGCTAAATACAATTTCAGTTGTAATTATAGCCTATTATATCCTTATATGAGAGAGAAGATGCATAGAACATTAAATGCTCTGTATGATAAGATACAATCCGAATCTTCACAAAACAAGGTTAATCTACCACTATGAAATGGTTATTTGATTTTGTTAATAGTTAACTGTTAACTGTTTAGGTTGCCTATGTAAAAATGATATCGGGATAATTGAAACTGTAATATGGCAAACCCACCAAAATATAGGTTTGTCGAAAACTATATCTACAGTAGTTAAATGTTAAGAATCAGTTTTGGCCGTATATGGTTGTTAACAATGATATGTGATAGATGTGGTAAGAGAGAAGGTTTTTGGATTACCCCAACAACGGGTTGATGATAGACCCGGTTTGATGCCTTTTCCAGGGTTAAGCCTTCCGCCAACCATTAATTTGGGTGAGTATCAAATATTGAAAAGTGTTTACAAGATAACTGGTTAAGCCGAAGTTAACAGCTATTTTTTTGTTGTAATGTTAACTCGGATAACGAGAGAACCGGAGCAGTTATCTCGACAACAATTGGTTTGGGTTAGTTCATATTCTAAATATCATTAATTATTTACACTTTAAATAATTATTGCGAAGTTAACAACTATTTGTATTGTTATCCAGTTAACTCATATATTGCGAGAACGAGAAGTGTTATCCCGCCAACAACGGGTTTTGGTTAGTTTCTATTCGAAATGTTGAGAAATGTTTACAGTGTTAATAGTTAATGCGAAGTTGAAAGCTATTTGTATTGTTGTATAGTTAACTCCGCAACCGATACAACAAGAAGTGTTATCCCGCCAACAACTGATTTGGGGTTTCTATTGAAAGTGTTGAGAAGTGTTTACATTGTTAATATTTAATGCGAAATTAACAACCATTTGTAATATTGTCAAAATAACTCAGATACCAAAACAACAAGAAGTGTTAACCCGTCTCCAACAACATGTATTGAAGCTAAGTATGTGGTAGAATTCATTAACAAGAAGTGTTGTTTAGAAAATAATTAAAGCCATCGACGAAGAAGAATTTTCTGTTAGAATATTCGCTTTAGAAGCCTCTAAAAATCCTTACTGCCAACACAACCGCTAACAATATTATCGGTGTAAGATAGTTAAATCGATAACTTAGTGCTTATAACTGCGGAAAAAGGGCCATGGAGTCGGGTCTTCTTCAAAAGCAAAAAAGGAAGAAAACACTGATAGAAATTCTAATGGAAAAATAACTTGAGACTCAAAAATTATTGTTCTCTTCTAATATTTACAATCAGGATTTTAATCTTTTGTAACAATTAATAGTGTAGGGATAGGGACAAAATAGACTTTTTGTGCTAAATAGTACCTCTCGCACAGTAACCAAAACAAGAAACTAATTTTCTTATTATCCCTTACCATACTAATACTCATAAAACAACTTCACTAACTCTTTTAAAACGTTATTATAATTAGTCTCCGGACATACGAGGATATGGGTGGCCAAATACCAATGTATTGCATCAAGAAGTCAATGTAAAGACAAAAAAAAAAAAGACTTGTTATGATTGAGAATTCAAGCGCGTGGGGGTTAAACCAATGTTGATCCGACGGTTTATTCGGTTCGTGATGGTTGGAACAGAGTTGGTCCGGTTAACTCTTCTTAATTTTGTGATGTCTGACTAGGAGGAGAATCACGTAATAATAGCCTTTTCTTGAATTTTACTTGCAAAAGTAAAGTCAAGTGGATACTCTCTTTTTCTCCCCTAATATAAGGGTTGACTTCGACGAAGATGAAGAACAAGAAGTGATAAACAGAATAATGTTATGCCAACCAAATACGTTGTTTTTGTAGGATCTCGACTAGATGGATCTGAAACTCATGAATTGGGATTGGGATCAAGAATGTTACCCAGCTTCTTCTGATTTCTGGGTCCTCGTCTTCTTTGCTCCCTTCTTCCTTTTTCTTCGCTTCATTCTTGACCGATCCATATTCGAGGTAAGTAACTCCACTAGTTTCTGTCTGTTTTCTATCTATTAGTATTCATAATTATGACTTAGCTTGGGAAGCAAGTAATCCGAGAGATTCACAATTACATCGTAGAGAGTCGCTAGACGGCTGATATCTCCTAGAGGACACTATGCTGATTCAAGCGAGAGAAGAAAGAGGATAGTGAAATTCAAAGAATCAGCTTGGAAATGTATGTGCTCTTTCTCTATCGAAGCTGTTGGTCTCCACGTCACTTATAAGGAGCCATGGTTTAAAGACACAAGATGCTTCTGGTTAGGACCAGGAGACCAGATATGGCCTAACCAAAAGATAAAGTAAGAATAACCTTTGAACTCTATGTGTTACGTAACACAAGAAACTGTCAAGTATATAACCCTATAATATATTCTGAGTGTATTTAATGCAGGTTGAAAATGAAGGGAATGTATATGTTTGTCGGCGGATTGAATGTATATTCTTTCTTTGCTTTGTTCTTTTGGGAAACAAGACGATCTGATTTCAAAGTCATGGTAGTTCATCACATTGTAACTTCATTCCTCATCATCTTGTCTTACGTTTTCAGGTACTCCTTATACTAATTAATTTAAAGATATCAACTACCAAACATTTCCTGAGTCCACCAGGAAGTTAAAAAGCCAATGATTACAAGCCCATTAATTCTAGTAAGTTACACAGCCCATTATAGTAAGTTACACAGCCCACAAAATACAGAACCAAATTTAAACCAAATAGTAGAAGAGAATAATCGTCTGAGAAGTGGAAACGATGAAGGATGATTTTGATCTCTGAAGATCATTGGTTTTGATTCTCCAAGAGAGTAGTCGGGCACCGGAGATGAACATCGAGGTTAGTGATTTTTGCTTTGGAATTCCTCGATTGAACCAGACGATTATTTGCCATCTTACCAACTGCTTATTGTCTCTGATTTAAGCATAGATTAGCCATGCACAGGATTGATAATACAAGTTGGTGAATCTTCTTCTTCAGAAGGTGTGACGGTTGTGAGGTGAATAAGCAGCTGCTCAAACTCCGGCGATCTTGTTGTTGGCAAGCGCCAGAGAAGCCGAGATTGGAATGCCGGATTGCCTTGGACCTTGTTCTCCTAAGAATTTGATCATAAAATGTTTTTAGTTTCTTAAACTATCAACTCTTAAGCCTAACTCGATTTTTCTTATTTGCAGATTTCTAGAAATTTCCATGTAAGGATTATCCAAAGTATTTCTCTTTTCTGTGGTTGCTCACCTAAATTCATGAAGCATTTGGTGAGCAATAAACGTTTTGTAAACTTTTTCTAAAGAGTTTTTTTGTTTCTTTCCCTTCTTACAAATTCACTATATAATTTGGTTAATGTATGTCTCATCAGGCTAGTGAGGTTCGTGAAGATCTTTACGCCCGAGGATACACTCTATTAGCATAAGGAAGCATTCTGAATAAACTTTACATTTTATTCTCTGGAGACTTGGTAAAGTTTTTTCCTGATACAATGACTATTTATCTTGCTTGACTGATCATGATTTAAACTCTAGATTTAAACTTATTTGCTCTTCAAAGTTTGTTTTGAAATAGTGCAGTGAATCTGAATCATATAATGTCAATTTTTGCAGGAACAATTACGAGGAGGAGTTGTATATCCAGAGCAAATACATCGTACAAGAATGTTTGGATTAGAATCACTTGTCTTCAATGAAGCTCTTCCTAATACTTTTCGAGCTTGTAAGACAAGCAAGATTCTGACAATCCGTAAACATTATCTCGTTGAAGCCCTTGAAACATATCTTCCAGATGCAGCCATAGTGATGAACAAGTTAAAGAGGGTACATCATCTCTAAATTCAGTGTTAGTGCTTACAATACTTTGGCCTAGTATCTTAGTATATGATCATATTTCTCAAATGTTTCGCAGGGTAGAGACCATACTTTTCTGGATAGGCTAACACATTCAGAGTTTGGTCTCAGAATGGAAAAAGATGAGATCTTAAAAGCATTGATGTTAAATCATGCAGTCTATACCAAACATCTTTACAAGGTCAAAGTCTTGGTTAAGTTAGGACTAAATGTCAATTATGTGGATTATTGCAACATATCACCATTGGTAAATATAAACACTCTTCACATAAGTTATATTTTGCTCAATTCTCTATCTAACACTTGTTATTTAGATCTTGACTAATATTTTTTATTTGTTTAGCATGTTGCAGCCACAGGAGAGAAAACAGAGATAGCCAGGTTCCTCCTTGACCAAGGAGCAAACATGGACATCATAGGTAACTCGAATGTTCTTTATTTTACAATCTTACTATGTATAATTAATCTCTATCATCTAGCACAAAACTTACTTTGAATGTTTATTATCAGGTTTGAATGGGACTACTCCTTTGCTTGAAGCCATTAAGAATGGCCATGATGAAGTGGTTGATGTTCTAAATTCATATGGCGCGCCTCTTGGAATTGACAACGTTGGCGAATATCTGTGCGAAGCCGTCTCAAAAAATGATTTAAACTTAGTGGAGAGATTGTTAAAACATGGGATAGACCCTAATGCAAGAAATGATGATGGCCAAACGGCTTTGCACGTTGCAGCTGCTAAAGGTAGAGATGCAATAGCTCACAAGCTTTTATCAACCGGGGCATCTCATGATCTAGAAGACAGGTACATGTTCAATGTTAGTTTGTGAATCTTAATTTTTCTATGTTTCCATTCTGAGTTTTTTTTTTTTGTTTTTTTTGTTCTTTGTCTCTAGCTTGGGAATTCAACCGATTGATGAGGCTAAGCACAGAAAGCATTGGACGATGATTGAGATGCTTTCGAAGAGAAATCTGGAGCATGGTGATCAAACTATGTGAAGAACCATATATATGATATGCTTTCAGGTGAATTACCAAATTTAAATTTCAAATTCTTCTAGCAATTCTATATCTATATATCAAATTGCTTAAATCTTGTAAAACGAATGTTTTAACAGGATTGTCCACACCAAACTACTACTGTTTGAGTTTTGGCTTCTTTCCTTTGGTCACTAACTTCTTTATCTGTTTCCACTTATATAATTTCGTTTTTACCGTTATCTCTTAGTACATTTTCTGGAGGATATTTTTGTTATAAACATTTGCATTGTCAACAAGCCAAAGCTTAAACATAAAAATGTTAAAGTACTGTATTAGACGATTTTTGTTTGGTGATAATTTTTTCCACAGTTTTGGTAATGTTAGGTAACGAAAATATTTTTTGTTCCATTATAATCTTTGGTATTGTCAAAAAAAAAAAGGAAGGTACATTTTCCATCGATTTTGCGGGATTCAAGTCCTAGTGTGGTTAATGGCAATTTGTCTCCGGTTAGTGACAATTGGTGATCAAATAACAGAGCTTGACTAAACCGTGAATATTTCCCCCAGCGAGAATTTGTCTGGAAATGGCTTTCCCTCAACGAAAACGATGATGTTCCCATGCTTCCAATTTCAAACTCATCATCGGCTTCATTAGTGCAAAACTGCAAATGAGTGGTCCTCTTTCCTCTACGCAATTCTGAACCTCTCTTTCTTCTTCCTCCTCCTCCTCCTACTGGTTCTTGTGATTCCGTTGGTGGTGTCTCCTCTCAGCCTGAGAGGTATCCTTCTTTTGCTGCTCTCGAACACCAATTATCAATGAGACCACAATTATCTTATTATATAAATCTGGATCTCTAAACCTGATTTACTAAAAGGTAAAAAATTAAATTTATCCTGAAAATGCAAAATTAATATAAAAAAGGAAAAAACATTCCTTATTTTTTCCTTTTATGATTAAAATTTTTCCATTTAGTTTAAGGAATTTAATCATAAAAGGAAAAGAATTCTAATTTCTCACATCTATATAGTATGTCAATTACACACCAAAAAATTAAAAGTCCAATAATCGTATTCAAAGCTATTTACTGCATTTTTTCACTAAATTTTCTTTTAAGGTATATATTTATTTTATCGTAAAATTTGTTTCTAAATTTATATATTATATATTTTCATGGGTGATCTAATTTTGTTTTCCATTTTTTCGTCTTAATTTTTTTTTTCACGAGTTATAAAATATTAAATTACAAATCCGCATATATGCGATACTTATCTAGTATAATATAATGTACTACTCCATCATTTATAGGTCTCTTAAAGCATAAAACCACTAACGAGGAAGGTGCATAGTTGTTACCTAATTTTTCTCCGGATTTTACTAAAAGAAATTTGGTTTTACGTGTTTCCAAATTTGTTTGAAATCAATTTAAAACCAATCTAAACTAAAAACAAAATAGCCAAATCAGATGGAGCTAGATAAACCAAACCATGCAAAAATTTAACAGAAAAATAATTAAGTTTAGTTTTCACACTGAAATCTTTTTCCAAAATATAACATATCGAAATATGTACGTAACTACTAATCAATAAAGAAACCTAAAAGCTATCTATGTTAATAGTAACGAAAGTCCTTCACACCGCCAATATATTTTTTTTTTAAAAACCACGGGAAAATTTTGGGAACGGAACAAGAGAAAATGAAGGGATATTATTTATTTATATGGAAGCATCTAACGAATTTTAGATATGAGAAATATTTGAACACTCAACTTTCGGAGAAGATAGAGGATTCAAGGAAAGACAAAGATAACGAAGAAGAAGAAGGTTGTCCTATCTGCCTCGAAGATCTCAACGTAAGTTTTGGTTATATTAATCTAAGAGATTGCATGCACAGATTCCACCTTCATTGCATCGATACATGGCTTTTTTAATTGTGCACGTTGTCCTATATGCCGTTCTTTTGCAATTCGCAATAACTATTTGTGACTTTCATTTTTTTTTTTTGTACCGCAAATCTTTTTTATTAAACTAAATAAAGACCGAGCTCAACTCAAGAAGTTATTTACGCTACGCGTATAGTTTTTTTTTTTTTTTTTGGGTGCTTTTGTAAAAGAATAATATGATTTTTTAATGAGTATTTTGAGTGTTAATGCTTACAATACTTTGGCCTACTATCTTAGTATATGATCATATTTATCAAATGTTTCGCAGGGTAGAGACCATGCTTTTCTGGATAGGCTAACACATTCAGAGTTTGGTCTCAAAATGGAAAAAGATATCTTAACAGCATCTATGTTAAATCATGCAGTCTCTACCGGACATCTTTACAAGGTCAAAATCTTGGTCAAGTCAGGAGTAAATGTCAATTCTGTGGATTATTGCAACATATCACCATTGGTAAATATAAACACTCTTCACGTGAGTTATATCTAACACTAGTTAGATAGACTAATATTTTTTATTTGTTTAGCATGTTGCAGGCCACAAGAGGGAAAACAGAGATAGCCAGGTATCCTCCTTGACCAAGGAGCAAACATGGACATCATAGGTAACTCGAATGTTCTTTATTTTTCAATTTGACTAAACCGTGTCGATGATGTTCCCATGCTTCCAATTTCAAACTCATCATCGTCTCGTGCTAGGGCTTCATTAGTGCAAATGAGTTGTCCTCTTTCCTTCTACTCGCAATCTTGAACCTCTCTTTCGTCCTCCTNTTTACTCTCACACCGGGACGGTGTGAAGCAAGTTCGGGGGAGGGACCATAGCTAATCTTGTTTCCTGTTTTGTTTCTACACATCTTGAGTCTCATTTGCATGCATTGATTAAAACCCGAAAAAAAAAAAAAAATTAAATAAATTTCATTACATCTTTCATNCTTGCTAGTTCCAAAATGCTCTGTATGATGATGCTAAAGGTTGGGGCAGGCGATTTGCTACATCCGTTATTAGATCTTTTATTCTCAGTGAACATTCTGCTTCAGGTGTGTTTCCTTTTGCGATCTGTTTTCTTATAAGAGAATCTGTTGGCTTTTAATGCTTCTTCTTTCATATTTTGTTGCAGTTCCGATTGGCCTATATATGTAGCTCCTGAGTCTACGGTAGTTGGTGCTGGCCAGTTGGTTGATCATCCAGGAAGAATTAGCGTCAGAGTCATTTTCGAATGGTAGTTGTAGTTTCAGAATGGGAGAGTACACTTGTCTGAGCAGCGATTGCTGTACGTACGCAAAGCATGCAACTCTTGAACATTCATGATCGTGGGACTATGGTTTCCTAATTCCTAAATTAGCCTCAGAGTCATTTTTCTTCAAAAGTAAAAAATTGTAATTAACATAATCGCGTGTCAGTTTGATTCGGTTTTAATAATTCGGTTGGGGGTTCGGATTCGGTTCGATTTTGAAAAAAAAATATTACAAAAATAATAATAAAAAATAATTAATTTAAGTAATATATTTAGTATATATTTAAATGTATATTTTATATATTTAATTAATAATATTAATTATTTTTAAAATTTTGGGTAGTTCGATTAATTCGGTTAATTCCATTCGATTTTATATAATCTGGATTCGGCTCGGTTCCATTCAGGTTATTCTGGTAATTTAGTATAAAAAAAATTATTCCATTCAGGTTATTTGATAATTCGGTTCAGGTTTGGATTTAGGAATTTCGGTCGGGTTCAGGAATTGTGGCTCGGTTCGGAGATTTTACCCAGCTCTATGTGTAAGTATTGAGATGGAGCCGACACAAGGAATGTTCAACATAGATAAATTCAATGGTAGAGGTGATTTCTCTCTATGGAAACACAAGATACTTGCACAACTGAAATATAGGATTTGAGTTTAAATAAGGATAGAAATTATCTAATATGAGATCACTTGGATAGAATGCCCGGTTTATTGTCTGTAGCGTCTCTATTCGAAAGTGCGAGACCAAAAATTTGCATAGAGAGATTCCGAAATATGTGAGTTTAACAAACTATTCCGCATTAAATTGATTTTTTTAATAA
>PKMM01041298.1:385083-403545 GCA_002933915.1 Eutrema heterophyllum
CTAATGGACGCGGGCCTGGACATAATATTTTATGTCCATTAAAAAGCGGGCCTCGCGGGTTGACCCATTGGGGTTCGCGGGTTAAACGGGCTGACCCGTTGCGGACTCGCGGGTTTGCGGGTAGACCCGCAAATTTAAATGCTTTAAGAAAATTTAGATCGTGGTTGGGAGAAACAATTGTCACCATTGGATTGATTTGGAAGAGACAATCATGACCATTGGATTGATTTGGAAGAAACAATCATGACCATTGGTAAAAATATTATTAATAAAATAACCTAATTTGAACTTGAATCACACGAAGGGAAACTCAAGAGTCAAGAGACTCATATAATTGTAAAACTGAAACGGTGTGCCATCACTTTCGATTGCTTCTCATAGCGAAATTCAACAAAGCAATCATCTTTGTAATGGTAAGTTATTGATTTTCAATTTTTAGTCATGTTTGATATGAAGTTTCTAAGACTGTTATATGGTTTTTCAATTCTAAAGTTATCTAAAGCATAAATACTATTTTATAGATCATAAAGAAAAGTCACCGGAACCGAAAAAAAAGAAAGAAGTATTCAGAAGTGTGGGAACATTTTGACGTCATTACTAAATTTGGAAGCTCAAGAAAACCTGAAGAAAGAGCACAATGTAAGCATTGCAAGAAGGATTATGCGTATGATGCACACAAAAACGGTACGAACACTTATAGGCGTCATCTTCTTAAATGCAAGCTTATGCCTAGAAATGGTGATGTTGGTCAAATGATGGTCAATTCAGAAGCAAAATTGCAATCTAAGAAGATTGATCACGCTGTTTTTCGTGAAATGGTTGCTAAGTGTATTATTCAGCATGATCTCCCATTTGCTTATGTTGAGTATGAGAGAGTTAGATCGGCATGGAAACCACATGTACACGATTAAAAATACATAAAAAGTTGTGCTACATTTTAAAAAAAATTTATGGGACAAGAGTTGTGTTGCAAAGATACAGTACGAAATCTCTCTAGACTAAAGTACCATATTTAGCTCCTTAAGTCAGAAGAGAGCAGCAATAAGGGAAGAGAGAAACGAGCATATATACCATTACTTAGAAGAAGAGTGCTGTTCAATCTTCTGCTCAAGCGAACCTTTATCAGCTCCGACAACTTTGTCGACCTGTTTGCCATCTCGGATGAAGCAAAACGTCGGGACGCTGCTAATGTTCCAAGACGCAGCCACTTCGTTGGTCTCATCTATGTCAACTTTCAAGAAGACGACTCTCGGGTGTTGCGTGGCCAGGTTTGAGTACAGAGGAGACATGTACTGGCACGGTCCACACCATGTGGCTGTGAAGTATAGGATTAGCAGACGTGATGCCTTATTTGCGGCCTTTGTCTTTGCTTCTAGCTCGCTTGTTGAGTGGATGCTAATCACTTGTCCTGTATCAGCAGGGAGAAGAGATTGATGGTTATCTCCTATTTCACTTGTACATTTCATTTTTGGTTCCATAAAAGCTGTAAATGAAGCTCTGTGAGGATGATGGAGATCCAAGATACATGCAAGTTGCTTTTCTCACTGTGGATACAATGGGTCTCATACTTGTGAATTGTGATCAGCATATAAAATCCTGAGGAACTGGCGGTCAATTCACCATGAGTTTCTACTAAATCACCCACTAAATTTGTTTTTGTTGGATGGTTCTGGTCTGGATTTGCATAATTTTTCAGGGAAGAGTAATTCTTTAATTCTTTTTGACTTTTGACTAATCACAATAACTTAAACTGAAATTACAAGAAGAAAAAAACTTGTATTTGTTTACAATATCTTATTATATAAAACATAATGTTTCAAAGTTAACAATTCGATTTATCGCGACACCTGTCAAGTCACGATCAGATTTTGACACGTGTGTAATAAATTTCTAATTATATTTCAACACATAATATTAACATTAATAAAAGTAAAATTTAAAATCGGTTTTTAATCCTAAAAAGTAAACGGCAGAAAATATTAGTTATGTTTAAATTAAGGAAATAAAACAAAAATTATAAATAAAAGCTAAAGTTAAAAAAAAAAAACATATTTAGGTTAGAATAAGGAAATTACACAATAGATTATAATCCTAAAAAAAAAAGGAATAAAAGCCAAATTGTTTATAAAAAAAAAGAAGGAAAAACCATATTTCAATTTAGAATAAAAAAATTAAACAATAGCTTACAATCCTAAAAGAACTAAAGTTTTAAAAAAAGAAAAAACAAGGGCAATTCTACAAAATAGCACCAAAAAACTTAAAATTCAATAATTTAGCACCCAAGAGTGAAAATCCCAAAACTAGCATTCATGAAAAGGGAAAAAGACTCAACTATCTCTCTTTGTTAATAAACCACACTATCAAAAAGAAAAGCCACATTGCAAATCTATCTTCTCTCTCGTTGAGGCCGAGCGTTTTCCCTTTTCTCTGGGACTTCGATCCCTATATTCTGTCGCCGGATTTCTCGTCATCATCGTACTAGTTCAATTTCTCGTCTTTCTCGCGAGATTTCTCAACTTCTTTTTCCGATTCGAGATTTTCATATTTGGTCATGCCTAAGTCAATCAATAATCCGGTCTCTAACGTCGTCGTCTATGGACAGCAACAACAGTTTACAGGATGATGAATTCGGGGCTTAAGGCGGGTCATTGGCTGATTAGCTGTGGCGGATAAGATTTACATCAAGAATAGTCGGTGCATCTTCGTTTTCAATTTTCATTGCCCTGCTTCTCTTCCTCAATCTCTTCACTTGCTTCTCCGTTGTCTCCTCCGATGAACTTGTCTTCGGTAAGTTTTTTTTTCTTCATTCATTCTTTTCTTCTATTCTTTCCGGGACTTAAGAATCACCAAATTTCATACTTTTTTTACGCAACTAAGAAAAATATTTTGATAGATTTCTACCCAAAAAGATCCAATTTAGATGGTTTCTACACATTTAGAATTTGTGTCCGTCTGGGTGATTACCCTCTCATCTATCAATCCTCTCTGCTTATCTAATTGTACTGTGTATTTTTGGGAATTTATCTTTTCATTAACTGAAATTCTTACGATATGCAGCTGATTGTGGTGATTGTTCCAATTTTGGGGTTGGGAGCTTTTCTATGGCGGGCACAACGAGAGTGAATTTTCACCAACATGATTTTTTTTCTAATATCCTTTCTCTAACTGTACCCTGATCTGACAGGTAGATGGCAAAAAGAACAAGGTCTATGCACATAACCTTTGTTAACTGGCAAAGTTATTTCTTGACCACAAAACTCTTTACTACAATGTTGATTTGTTTCTGATCTACACATAGAATCTCTGTTACTTAGAATTTTCTAAAAGTTTAGAAAGGTTTCCAATTTTTTGTTTGATCAAGTAGTAATAAACATACGATTTAGGAAGACCTTACTAAGTGAAGCATATGTAAAGTTGATTTTAAAGACTATATTACATATTGATTTTCATGCGTAAATGAATCATCCAAACATGTGTTGTTGTTTGCATACACAAAGAAAGAAAAATACAAATGTTGAAATGATACTTTCAGGAAATGCAACGTATTTAGGAACCATTTAGGAACATATATAACGTATTTAGGAAAGTTTTCCTAAATCAACAAGAAACAGAAAAAGTATTATTTATCTTAAGTCATGCAGAGACAAACTATAAAAGGCTATATAACATGTTGATTTTCATGCGTAAATGAAGCATCCGAACATGTGTTGTTGTTTGCCTACACAAAGAAAGAAAGATACAAATGTTGAAATGATCCTTTCTGGAAATGCAACGTATTTATGAACCATTTAGAAATATATATAACGTATTTAGGAAAGCCTTCCTAAACAACAAGAAACCAAAAAGTATGATTTCACTTAAGTCATGCAAAGAAAAACTATAAAAGACTATATAACCTTTTGATTTTCATGCGTAAATGAAGCATCCAAACATATGTGTTGTTGTTTGCCTACACAAAGAAATAAGAGAAAGATACAAATGATGAAAACTGATCCTTTCTTGAAAATGAACAATATTTAGGAACATATATAACGTATTTCGGAAAGTCTTCAGAAATGAACAAAAACAGACAACGATATTTCCTGTTGATTTCCATGCGTAAATGAAGCATCAGAACAAATGTGTTGTTGTTTTGGATACACAAAGAAATAAGAGAAAGATACAAATGATGAAAACTGATATGAAGTCTGAATAAAAAGTCAAGTTTTTGGTCAATTGCAAAACTACCCTATGCCTCGATTAGAGGATTTTTCTTGATTTTTTTGTTTTCAAAGGAAATTACCAAACTTCAATTTTAATCTGAGTATTTAAAAGTCAATTGCAAAACTACCATCTCGTTGACCATGTGGGTTTCATCAGACTTCTAAATCAGTTTGAGTATACAACTCAGATCTGAAAATTAATCGACGATATGTAAAAATTCGTACCTATATCCGTTTAGAGTTTGTTTTCACCCTCGTCGAGCGCCCAGAATGTATAATATCACCGAAATTCCGCAAGCCCAGTCGTGTTTTGCCGTTTTTATGCCATACAAAATGATTTCGGTACGTTTGAATCGGAAAATCGAGGGGAAATGGGAGAAATCGGAGAGGAGAACTCGCGAAAAGGAAGTCCGAGCTCTATTCTTGGGCTTTAATGGCGAAAAATGGGTTAGTTCCTGCATTAACTCGTCGACGATGGTGGTTGTCGTGGAGGTTGAGAATTGATGGCAATGGTATTTCCGTAATTAAGTTAGATCTAAAAAATTTTTTTGTCTTTTGAAAAAAACGTTAGACTCTAACAGCAGTCTGAGTAATGGCATATGCGTGAATACCCAGATTCTTAAAGGGTAATTCGTAAGATTCTGAAAAAAAGGAGAGGAAGGGGGCATTTTTAGCTTTGACTTCAAATTGTAGGGTATTTTTGCAAAAATGCATATTTTTATTTAGATTAAGGAAATTAAAAATGGAATACAATTTTAAAAAGAAAAGGAATTCTCATTTACCACATTTATATAACCAAATTGATCACATCTCAATTTAACAACCAAACAAACTTTTCATAACATTTTTCATCCATAAGCTACATGTAATCTTTTGTTTAATAAAATATATGGTTACGTAAAGAGAAAACTCATGTTACATAAAGGGAAAACATGATCGCGCCACGTGTTAAGTCAATCGATCAGATTCTGATATTTGTAAAAGAAATTTCCCAAAAAAATTCAATTAGTTTTTGACACATAATATTAACAATAGAAGGATAAGATTATGAGGGGTCAGATGGGCGGAACTCTTCCCTTATGGCTGCTGCAAATACTTGAATTTTGAGGGGTTAGATCACCGACCTGTATTATCCTTCTTTGAACCACCATCTCCACGGAAGAATGGCATCCTTCGGTAAGATCGCATGATGCGTGGAAACCCTGAGATTATCAATCTGATAAAAAAAAACTTGGCTTTCTTGCCCTACCGCCACCGTCGAGCAGAGAATTTCACAGGTTAGAAGGGTGATTTCACGTTGGAATAAAGAACACCACCAAAATAGCCAAAAGGCAATTTTAAGGGCAAAGGGAAAACTAGAAACAACCATGTCATCTAGGACCGCTGATGATGCTCAAATCTCCGAAATAAACCAGGAACTGAAAAAAGCTTACAAGGTCGAGGAGGAATACTGGAAACAGAGGAGCCAAACTTTGTGGCTTACCTTGGGAGACAAAAACTCCGGCTATTTCCACGCTGTAACTCGAGGAAGACGCGCAATAAAAAAATTCTCTGTCTTGGAGGATACTAATGGCAAAGCTGTCTACTAGGAACCAAAGGTTGTACAAGTTATTAGCAGCTATTTCCAGGATCTCTTTATATCTTGCAACACCAACTGCTTTGAAACGGTATCCCGAGCTCTACAACCATGCATCACACCAGAAATAAATGCATCTCTTATTGCCGATGTAAAAAAAGAAGAAGTCCGCTCAGCTCTCTTCTCCATACATCCCGATAAGGCACCAGGTCCCGACGGATTTTCAGCCAGCTTTTTCCAATCAAACTGGACACTGGTGGGATCTTCTATAACTGAAGAAATCCAACGCATATTCAGGGACGGAGTCATCCCAAGATCTCTAAACAGTACTCACGTGTGGCTTATTCCTAAGATTCCAAGCCCGAAAACAGTATCGGATTACCGGCCCATAGCTTTGTGTAATGTATATTACAAGATCATTTCAAAGATCCTAACCCGAAGATTACAACATATACTCTCTCCCATCATCTCTGAAAATCAGTCCGCTTTTGTTGCGGGACGAGCGATCTCTGATAATGTATTGATAACACATGAAACCCTTCACTTCCTCAAAGTTTCAGGAGCAACTAAGCATTGTTCCATGGCGGTAAAAACCAATATGAGCAAAGCCTATGACAGGCTGGAATAGGATTTCATCATGGCGGTTCTCGAGAGAATGGGCTTTCACGACAAATGGATCAATTGGATCTTCCAATGTATCTCTACTGTCTCATATGAATTATTGATCAACGGAGCAGCACAAGGACATGTTCTACCCCAATGGGGCATACGTCAAGGAGACCCTCTATCCCCGTTCATCTTCATTCTCTGCGGGGAAGTCCTCTCGGGCCTGTGAAAACAAGCACAAATCATCGGCTTATTACTTGGGGTTCTAGTCTCTCGTGGCAGCCCGAGTATAAACCACCTCTTGTTTGCCGACGATACCATGTTCTTTTGTAAAGCAAAACCACTTTGCTGAAAGCCTTACTGGATATCCTGCAATTGTATGAATCAGCTTCTAGTCAAGTAATCAACAGTGGAAAATCTTCCGTAACCTTCTCAAGGAAAACTTCCCAAAAAACTAAAGATCGAATAATGAGCACTTTGGGAATCTCGAAAGAAGGAGGTCAAGGAAAGTACTTGGGACTTCCGGAGTACTTTGGCCGAAGGAAAAAAGATATCTTTACTCAACTGGTTGACCGAATCAGACAGAAGTCGTGCAACTGGTCCACAAGATTTATGTCGAACGCTGGGAAGCTCACTATGATCAAATCAGTTCTCTCCGCTATCCCCACATATTCGATGACCTGTTTCAAACTTCCCGCGAGTCTCTGCAAGAGAATTCAATCTGCCTTAACCAGATTTTCGTGGGATTCAAATACGGGGAAGAAGAAAATGTGTCTCACTTCCTGGAAAACACTCGCCAAATCAAAGAAGAACGAAGGACTTGGCTTCCGTGAAATCCAGAGCTTCAATGATTCTATGTTAGCGAAACAGAGCTGAAGGATTCTTTTAAATCCCTCCTGCCTCTTAGCCCAGATTTTGATTGGAAAATACTGCAAGGAGAAAAGCTTTCTAGAAACGCAGACCTCTGCATCGACATCACATGGATGGCGGAGCATCCTTATAGGCCGAGACCTGCTTAAGTTACAACTCGGGAATGGTAACGATACCTCCATATGGCTAGATCCATGGATTTCATTTTCCCAACCTCTGCACCCAATGGGACCTGCAAACGAGAATAACAAAGATCTAAAGGTCTCGGACCTGCTGACAGAAGACAACTCGTGGGACAAAGAAAAATCAGCGAAATCTTACCAGATTATGCTCAACAGAGCCTCTGCCTCAGACCAAACCAGGAAGGAGCTATCGACTCACATGTTTGGATTCCAAATATATCAGGGATCTACACTTCGAAGTCGGGCTACCATGTAGCCATGTCAACAAAATCACCCTCGGAAGACCCCCTCCCCTGGATATAAACTGGAACACATCAATATGGGCGGGTGTTTTCTCCCAAAAGCTGAAAGTTTTCCTATGGAAGGTGGCTCAGAATGCCCTCCATGTGGGAGAGAACCTGCTAATCCGAGGTCTGCTAGAAAACTCTACATGCGTTCATTGTGGAGACTTGGAAACAACGGAGCACCTTCTCTTCCATTGCAATTTTTCACAACGTGTTTGGAGGTTGGCCCCTTTTAATCGACAAGTTGAATCCCTACTCATCCCTGACTTTGCTACAAGATTAGAGAGCTCAAAACGGATGATCTGCCTTCCACCAACGGGTATAGGTTTGGGCCCTCTTTTCCCCTGGCTGTGTTGGGCAATCTGGTCTTTACGAAATCACTTACTGTTTGAAAACAGAGGTTTCTCGCCGGAGGAAACACTTTTCAAAGCTCTGAATGACGCACGAAAATGGCAACATGCCCAGTCAGTTGTTAAAAACCAGTTAAACAAGACTAGCGGTCGCACCCGTCACCCAACTAGATCAGCGGCAATCCATATTCACACCGATGCGGCCTGGAATGAGGCATCGAAATCTGCTGGGTTTGGATGGATCTTCTACGACTCCTCAAACAGCGAAATCGGCAGAGTCAGCTCAGCCGAAACCTTCGTCGTTTCTCCTCTAATGGCAGAAACTCTAGCAATTAGAGAAGCCCTTCACCACGCGCTCAGCTTGGGTTTCTCCGATATTTGCTTGAAATCTGATGCTCAGGATCTCATCCGACTCTTTTTTTATATCAACAACCTTGTGTCTTTGTTCCTCTCTATCTCCTTCGTTTTCATTCCGCGTCTGTCCAACTTAGAGGCAGATGCTCTAGCTAAATCTACCTTACATGAATTTTCCTTATCTCCTGATGCGTTGTAATCTTTCAGTTTCTAATAAATATGCTGTCCAAAAAAAAAAAAAAAAAANATGGAAAATTTTTAAATCAATTAATAAAAAACTTAAAAATTTGGAAAATTTAATTACCAATTCAGAATCTTTAAAGGTAAAGTTACTAAAAAATATTAAATTTATCCTAAAAGACAAAATTAATATAAAAAAGGAAATAAAACCCTTAGTTTTTCCATTTATATTAAGGAAACAATTAATTACTAATCCTAAAAAAAAAAAAAATCTAATTTCTCAACTCTATATAAACCACAATTTGGTAGTATGTCAATTACACAACAAACAAATAAAAGTCCAATAATCGTATCCAAAGCTATTTACTGCATATGCTTCACAAAATATTTTCTTCAATGTCTAAATTTATTTTATCGGAAACTTCGTTTCTAAATTTATGTATTATATATTCACGGGTGATATAATTTAGTTTTCTATTTTTCAATTTTTTTTACCGGTTATAAAATATTAAATTATAAATTCGCTGTTGATACTTACCTAGTGCTTTATAATATAACTCGATAAATCGGTTGATGGTTTGGTTTTCAATAAAATTTTACAGTTTTATAAAACTGATACCAAATAAAACGGCTTGTGATTCGGTTTGATTTGATGCAATTACGATATAGTCGGTTTGGTTTTCAGGTTTTCATTTGATTTGGCTTTAGTTTAAACATTAGTTTTAAATTATGAATAAAAGTAATGATTTAACTAATAACATATGTTATTATATGATTATATCTATTTAATATGCATATATAATTTAACAATATAAATCCTTTTAATAATCAGATTAAACTCGGGCTGCATGCAGATTTGGCATCTCTAGACGTCTAGACTCTAGTTAGCTCATATCCATTTAAACATACATGTGATTCCCAGGTACTGTCATATACACACTGAGCATAATGAGATAAGATGTATATTGGGTTGTGTATTATATGGGCTTAAGGAACTTAATTATGTCTTAGGTTAAATATATAAGGTTGTATATATATATATGAAGGACGACCGTACATGAAAAGGACAGAGAGAATTTTCCAGAATCGTATTTTCTTCGCCTTTTAGTTTGTACGATTCTGACATGGTATCAGAGCCAAGAGTGTTAAGATTTGTATTTTGATTTTGGGCGTTGTTTTGATTGATAATCTCTCTCAATTTCGATTATGTCTGGTACTGCGAAAGATGGAGGCGCGGAAAGCACTCTTGCTAGCGTGAGAAAGGAAGATGCGGAAAGCACTTCTAGGAAGACGATTAATCCATACGACTTGTCGTCAGGTGATAATCCATGTGTTATCATCTCACATGTTCTTTTGAAACAGGACAATTATGATGATTGGGCACGCGAATTACGAACTGCTCTTCGTGCAAGGAAGAAGTTCGGTTTTGTTGATGGAACGATTAAGCGTCCTGCTGAGGATTCATTGATTATTGAAGATTGGTGGACAAATCAGTCACTGCTGGTTTCATGGATTCGAAACACTATCGATCCAAGTTTACGTCGTGATATGTCACACTTTGAGGTTGCAAAGGAGCTTTGGGATGATATTAAGGAGCAATTTTATGTTGTTAATGGTCCTAGAATCCAGCAATGGAAAGGCGAGCTCATCACGTGCAAGCAAGGTAATATGACTATCTCAAGTTACTATGGTCGATTGAAACGATTATGGGAGAATCTTGGAGACTATGAGAAAAGTGGCGCCTGCACTTGTGGTGATTGTCGTTGTGGTTCGAAAACACGAGAAGCTCGTAAGCGTGAAGATGACAAGGTTCATCAATTCCTTTGGGGATTGGATGAACACCGTTATGGAGCTCTTAAAACGACGTTGCTGTCTAGAGATCAGTTGCCTACTTTGAATCATGTTTACTCAACTGTGCTGCGAGATGAGACAATGAAAACAGCGACAAGTGAGAAAGAGCATGCTGGAGTGGATGTGAGTTTCATGGTTACATAACCACGGGGTCGTGCAGACGGAACGTCTCGTGACTTAATTTGTTCTCATTGCGGCAAGAATGGCCATTAGAAAGCGAGGTGTTATCAGTTGATTGGATATCCCGAGAATTGGGGAGAACGTGTGACGTTGGATCTGGACGGGGTCAAAGTGGATTTGGACGTGGTCAATCTGGTCTTGGACGTGGTCGAGGTCGCGGTCGTGGTCGTAGTTCACCTGTACCACGTGCGAATGTTGCTCACGAAGATGGAGATGAGGTTGTGAATATATTTGGTGGTTTCAGCAAGGAACAATTGAGGACTTTACAAGCAATGTTCACCACAGGGAAAATCAGCACAACTGAGACATTAACCGGTAAGGATATTTCTGTTTTATGGATTCTTGATACAGGAGCGTCAAACCATATGACTTCCAAACTAGAGGTTCTTACAGATGTTAGAGATATATCCCCTCGTTTCGTTATTTTGGTTGATGGTAGAAAACGTGTTGCTACAAAGATTGGTACATTAGTGCTTGGGAGATCTCTTCGGTTACACAGAGTTTTATATGTGCAAGACCTTGATGCTGATCTGATTTCTGTCTCTCAAATGAATGATCAGAACGATTGCTTTGCTCAGTTCTATTCTCATTTCTGTGTCATTCAGGACCGTTCGTTGAAGATGATTGGAGCGGGCCAAAGAGTTGATGGATTGTATTATTTCAAAGCTGTGGAGAATGCTGCTGCAGCTCGTGTTATGGGACCCAAGACGTTCGATGTATGGCATAGACGCTTGGGACATCCCTCTTCTAAGATAATTAAGTTGCTTATGCATGTTGCTTTTGATAAAGATTTTTGATTTCATAATAAAGCGTGTGAAATTTGTCTCCGCGCTAAACAAACACGGAATTCTTTTCAGTTAAGTTTGAATAAGACGAATGCAATTTTTGAGATGATTCATTGTGATGTGTGGGGACCATATCGAACTCCGTCTTCGTCCGGAGCTCGTTATTTCTTGACAATTGTGGATGATTTTTCACGTGGGATTTGGCTATTTGTGATGAAAGAAAAAAAGTGAAGTGGCACAATATATTCGACAATTTGTGGCTATGGTAGAAAGACAATTTTCGGTTCCGGTTAAAACTGTTCGGAGCGACAATGGCACTGAGTTCATGTGTCTCAGACAGTACTTTCACAATCAAGGCATATTGCACGAGACATCATGTGTGGGTAAACCACAAGAGAATGGTCGGGTAGAACGCAAACACCGTCATATTCTCAATGTGGCGCGTGCGTTACTTTTCCAAGCCAACCTATCTCTCGAATTTCGGGGAGAGAGTATCCTTACGGCAGCTTTCTTGATTAACCGGACACCGTCTATAATTTTTAATGGAAAAACTCCTTATGAAGTATTACACGGTAAGACGCCTTCGCTGGAAAATTTGAGGGTATTTGGATGTTTGTGCTTTGTTCATAGTCAAGACCATGGTGGAGACAAATTCGCTAGTCGAAGTCGTCGGTGTATGTTTGTGGGGTATCCACATGGCCAAAAAGGATGGCGTGTTTTTGATTTAGAAAGGAATGTGTTTTTGGTTTCTCGTGATGTTGTGTTCTCTGAAGATGAGTTCCCATATGCTTTGTTGTCTGAACCACATACAACGCCGAGTGAAGTTCGTTGTACTGATAATGATTGGTTCTTCGGTGATGTTGAGGATAACACTCATGATGAGGTTGTAGCTACCCAGTCTGAGGATGTCGTAGAGATGATGCCTGCAGAAGTTACACAGGCGACAGATGTGTGTCACACAGAACCTGCAGTACATACAGAACCTGCAGATGTTACACATGAGACAGATGTGTGCAACACAGAACCTACAGTAGTTGCAGAGGTAGAGAACGGGTCATCCAGCGTCCCTGCATCAGTCACATATGATGTAACGGTTATAGGACTTGCATAGAGTGGAGGTACAAACGTGATTGGACATGCACCTCTTGGTCGTGGTTATCGGGAAAAGAAAACATCCATGAAGCTTGATGGCTTTGTGACAAATTGTGTTACACATGATATTATGTGTGGTATACATGTCGCTCCTTCAACCACCTCGCAGTATCCTCTTGAGACCTTTGTTGATTATGCTAATTTTTCTCCTGCACACAAAGTCTTTCTAACCTCCATAATTGCTGATCGTATACCACGTTCATACGCGGAAGTGGTTGCTGATGAACGTTGGTGTGCTGCTATGCGAGAAGAAATCTCTAGACAAGAAAAAAATCATACATGGGATTTGGAGTCACTTCCCCAGGGCAAGAAGGCTATTGGATGTAAGTGGGTGTTTACAATTAAATACCGAGCAGACGGATCCGTCGAAAGGTATAAAGCTAGGTTAGTAGCGCTTGGCAACAGACAAGTGGAAGGTTTGGATTATAAAGATACATTTGCTCATGTTGCTAAGATGGGAACGGTGCGTACTCTTCTCCAAGTTGTTGTGGCTAAGAGTTGGGAGCTTCACCAAATGGATGTTCATCATGCATTCCTTCATGGTGATCTTGAGGAGGAAGTGTACATGCGTCTTCCACAAGGATTTCGTGGTAGCTCTCATGGAACTGTGTGTCGTTTAAGGAAATCTTTGTATGGTCTCAAACAGGCTCCTCGTTGTTGGTTTGCGAAGCTTGGAGCTGCGTTGACACAATATGGATTTCGACAATCCCGATCGGATTATTCACTCTTCACGTTTCAGAAAGGGGATGTGTACTTGGCGGTTTTGGTTTATGTGGATGATCTTATTGTCTCTGGGAATGATAGTTCAGCTATTCAACAGTTTAAGAATTACTTGTCTACTTGCTTTCATATGAAGTATCTTGGAGCCTTGAAGTATTTTTTGGGTATTGAAGTTGCCCGTAGTTCGAAGGGTATCTACTTAAGTCAACGTAAGTATGCTCTTGATATTCTATGAGGCCGGGTTACTTGGGGCTAAACCGGTAAACTTCCCTCTCGATCAGAATCATAGATTGGCGCTAGCTGATGGTGCTTTGCTTACGGATCCTGAGAAGTATCGTCGACTTATTGGTCGCTTGGTATATCTTGCTGTTACTCGTCCAGATCTCACATATGCAGTTCATATTCTTTCACAGTTTCTCAAAGCTCCTCGTCTAGAACATTGGGATGCTGCAATTCGTGTGGTTCAAAGTGAATCCTGGCCAAGGTATTCTTCTTCGAGCTGATTGCGATTTGCATGTATATGGTTGGTGTGATTCAGATTGGGCTGGTTGTCCGGTGACGCGACGGTCTCTTACGGGGTGGTTTGTTCAGCTTGGCACTTCACCGATTTCTTGGAAGACAAAGAAACAAAAGACTGTCTCACTTTCTTCTGCGGAAGCGGAATATCGGGCTATGAGAATGCTTCTGGCCGAGTTGATAAGCATTAAACCTCTTTTGGCCGATCTTGGTGTGAATCACACACGTCCGATGAATATGTTTTGTGACAGTCAAGCGGCTCTTCACATCAGTTCTAATCCAGTGTTTCATGAGAGAACCAAACATGTGGAGGTTGACTGTCATTTTGTTCGGGATGCGATCGTTGATGGTACAATTGCGACACAACATGTGTCTACACATTCTCAACTCGTAGACATCTTCACCAAAGCTTTGGGGCAAAAGGAGTTTAAAAGTTTTCTCGACAAGTTGGGTGTTTTGGATCTACACACTCCAACTTGAGGGGGGATAATGAGATAAGATGTATATTGGACTGTGTATATGGGCTTAAGGAACTTAATTATGTCTTAGGTTAAATATATAAAGTTATATATATATATATGAGGGACGGCCATACATGAAAAGGACAAAGAGAATTTCCCAGAATCGTGTTTCCTTCGTCTTTTAGTTTGTACAATTCTGACAGAGCATAAGCTAACTGTAGTATAAATGTAGTCATAACGGAACGTTGAACTTGAAATACGTATGACACTTTTTCTATATGTATATAGACGTTTGGTAGCACGTGAATATGGGAGGCTATCAAAGTTGTAATTAAAAAAAGAAAAAGCAATTATATTTTGAGGAATTATATCCTTTGGGTATATGACCGAAAAGAGGAGGGATGTTATGTATTGGATTTTGCGTTACTCTTCTTTTTTGTTTCCACTTCTGATTCCATCATGAAGATTCTTCAAATTGAATAAACAGAAATTGTTGATCCAAATTGAATAGCAAAATGTTTTAGACTTAGTGGTAAAATTAGGGTTCAGTTATGTTTATTTGGTTTTTATGAATTGTTTGGTTCGAAAAATAAATAAAACAGATTCGGGTTTATTAGGGCTAGCTACTCAAAAAGCATGTCTTTGAAAGGTGAACGCGTTTTCTTTCTCTCTTCCTTGCCAACACCTTCTTTTGCTCCGATCTCCCTCTCCGGTGCGCGTGGGGGCTCACTGTCGCCGGTGGAGAGACCACGGCGCTCCCCTCTTTAGTTTGATAGGTGTTTAGTTTTCGTTGGCCGTCGGTGTCTTTGTTGCGTCGAGGATTAGTTTCTCCGGCGAGTGGTCCTCCTTCGACGGCGGCGGGGCCTCAGCGGCGTCGATGGGGCCGCGGTGGTGGAAGGTTGCCTCTCCGGGTGGCGTCGTGCCTCTCCTCTAACCGCCTCGTCCGTTTTGCTCACCAGTTTCTTCCCTCGATGGCGCCTTCGGTTTCTCTTTAGGGTCTTTTTCCGGCGGCGAGTTGCTATGTCCTTCACGGTGGGGTGGTCGACCGTTGTCTTCTCTCTCCCCGTTCAAGGTCTCTCTCAAGCTTCGGTCTTCCCGAGGTGGCTGAGAGGTGGTGTTTGCAGATCGGGTCTCCTCGGCTTCGGCGGCGGCGTCTAAGACCTTGAGGACGGGTCCGAGCTCCGTTATTTGGGTGGTCAAGGTTGGCTCGTGTCTGGTGGCTAGCCACAGAGTGGTGGCTCTCGTCTTTCCCGGCAAGAGTGGCCCCACCGGAGGTGCTTCTCAGCGGTGGCTATAGGCGGGTGGCTCGACGGTAGCTTCGCTTGGTTCATCTCGGCGATTTGCTTCGTTGCTGTCTTCGTCATCGGCGTGGCCTGAGTTTCACAATGGTGCGTGTTGTTCTCAAGAAATTGATTAGTCTATTTTCAACACATCAATTACCCTAATGTGTAGACTACCGCAGTCATAATGGTTTGTCGTTGAGTACTTAGGGATCGAATCCACATAGAGAAATAACAGCACAGTAAGAATACAAGAAACTACTTAAGCTAAGCTAACGATTTTTGTTGGTTTTTGTTCTAAGAACTAATTACGATAAAACAATAAATAAAAGACAGAGAATAAAAACATACATGACAATTAAAATGATTACAAGCTAGTTTAAGAAACACAGATTCAAAGAAAACAAGACACTAAATCGATTTTACTCAAGAAAATAAAGATATGGATCGTAGGAAATGACATTTGATTAGGAGTATTCGATGATTCACTAATAATGTTTCTAATCACTCAATGAGCTTATTCTATGGCAAGGAACAGATACAAATAGTTTAACTCACTCTCATGATGCTAAACCCTTCATTGATAATTCAAATTAGCTAATCTCTCAATTGCTACAGAATATCAACAAGCATAAAACGTAAGTCCCTTTAAGCCAATTAATGATTCTTAGTTACGATTCTCATCTTGCTAAGCATCAAAAAAATGTTTAGAAATCTTCTAGACAGTTACCGAACCTCTCTCAAGTGTAATATGTCCATGTTCTAGAAATTGAGTAGCTAGTTCAATCCTACCTTTAAGCCCACTTCTAAACATGAGAATTTATATAATCTTGCTCTAAACATCAAAAGATCATCATCTATCCCTCTAAATCAACCATTCCCACAATCCATAATGAAACTACTCACACATAACTAAATCACCAAAGAAAACAGAACAAAAGCAAGACATAATGAAAATAAGAAGATTGATGGAAAGAGAGTAAAGAAATCTTCACTAAAATGGTGTAGATCTTGAAAGATTCATGAACACAAGAGAAGAGAAGAGAGAATTTGACTTAAAACAGTAAAAATATACAAAAGAGGAACTACAAAGTGTTGAACTTATACAAAAAAGGAGGGCCCAAAGTCAAGTGGAAAGTCATCAGATCGATATGTCTTCACTAAATCGGCTATACCTCTTGAACCACAGATCGGAATGACTTGAAACCACTTCTATTGGAAAGCTAACTCAAATATCTACAACTTTTTTGAATACTACTAAAGCTAAATCCAAATGGAAACCGTTCTTTTGAGTCGATTTTTAAAGCACTTTGGGTAGTTTTGGCCCAGAAAATGGTCAAATGTGGGGATCGATCGATCTAAACTTGATATTGATCGATCTAAACTTGATATCGATCGATCTAAACTTGATATCGATCGATATGGCAGTGTCGGGAGATCTGGGAAGTGTGCGTTGTTTGGGATTGATATCACTGTATTTTACCACCTCGAGTCTCATATTTTCTTTGGTTTCCTTGTGTTTCATCTAGTTTTTATTATATATACATTGCATTTAGGTCCAAAGCGAGTCACATTACATTTTATATGTCATAGGTCGTTTTTGTTTTCTTTTGGCTTGCTAGAACATTTTTCAGGTGTTTAGGAGTGACTTGGAGTAGCTTAGATAAAAGGAGACGTTTGGAGCTCAAAAGAATATGCAGAGGCAATTCAAAGTGCTTTAAATATCGACTCATAAGAACGGTTTCCATGTGGATTTAGCTTTGGCGATCTTCATGAAAGTCGTAGATAATTGAGTTAGCTTCGCGTGAGCATTGGACTCGTGTCATTCAGAGCTATGGTTCAATAGTTATGGCCGATTTACTGAAGACGTGTCGAAACGATTTCTGAAGTCCAGGGACGATTTCTGAAGTCCAGGGACAATTTCTGAAGTACAGAGACAAAATATGCAAAGGCCATTCGAAGTGTTTTAAAGATCGACTCATAAGAACGGTTTCCATGTGGATTTAGCTTCGGCGATCTTCATAAAAGTCGTAGATAATTGAGTTAGCTTCGCGTGAGCGTTAGATTCGAGTCATTCTGACTTGTGGTTCAAGAGTTATGCCCGATTTAGTGAAACTATGTCGATCTGGTGACTTTCCACTTGACTTTGGGCCCTTCTACTTTTGTAATATATTGAACACTTTGTAGTTGTTTTTCAACAACTCACCACTGACGAAAATATCATCAGTGCTCCTTTTTACTGTTTTAGAGAACTTATCTCTTCTCTCCTCTTGTATTCATGAAAGATTCAAGATCTACACCATTTTAGTGAAGATTTCCTCAACTTCTTTTCATCAATCTTCATATTATGTTAATTGTATTGTTTTTTGCTCAGTGTTTGTTTGTATGCGAACAAGAAATGAAAGAGTTCGCTTGAATTTCTAAAAAAATATATGGTTTTCTTTTTATTCATAGTTTTAATGTTGTAAACTCATAAGAAAGTGTTTCTCATATATGCATATACTTATTTTTGTGGTATTGTGTTCTTGTTGGCAGCTAAGATGCCAGCTTAGGATTAAGTTATCGGGTGAAAGCTATTGGATGCAAGTGTAATAAATTGGGTTAAAAAAACAACCAAAATATGACAACAACCTCCAACATACCGAAGTTACCGAAATTGAACGAATCGACAATGATCTAAAAAAATGATAGGAGTCAGTCCACTAAAGTCTAAAGTTAACAAAATTTTGATTCACTGTGTTCTTTGCAGGTCAACGATAATTATGTGTATACTAAAGAAACTCAATTGGAGAGAAAATATAAGATTATAAGATATTAATATAAAAATGATTTAAAAGAATTTCGAAAACACATTTATCAAATAAAACATAATATTAAATCAATAAAAAAATAATATATATATATATATATATA
>PKMM01041332.1:4747-36793 GCA_002933915.1 Eutrema heterophyllum
ATCCATCTTATTTTCGCAGTCTTGCCGGCAAACTTCAGTATCTTACTATCACTCGACTAGATATTCAATTTGCGGTAAATTTCATCTGTCAACGAATGCATTCTCCTACCGAGTCTGATTTTGCATTGTTGAAACGTGTTCTTCGGTACCTCCGCGGAACATCTACTATGGGTCTTTATATCTCCAATAACACTGATTTGTCTCTTCTCTCCTATAATGACAGTGATTGGGCAGGTTGCAAGGACACTCGACGCTCTACAACTGGTTTTTGTGCCTTACTTGGCTCTAATGTTATCTCATGGTCTGCCAAACGTCAACCCACCGTGTCTCGTTCCTCCACGGAAGCAGAGTATCGAGCTCTTGTAACGACCGCATCTGAGTTGGCTTGGATCTCTGCTGTTCTCTGTGATCTACGAATTCATCATCCTCAACCGGCTGTTCTCTTATGTGACAATCAATCCGCTTTTCAACTCTCTGCCAATCCGGTGCTCCACAATCGTTCTAAACATATTGATGTCGATTATCATTATGTCCGTGAACGTGTTGCCCTTGGTGTCCTTATGATTCAACATATTTCAGCGGCCTTTCAACTCGCTGACATTTTCACGAAGTCTCTTCCACGACGAATGTTTCAGACACTTCGCAGCAAACTGAATGTTGGACCTCCTCCCACCATCAGTTTGAGGGGGGATGGAAGTATACAAAGGATCGACAACAAGACTACTTTGGGCCTGAGTGAAAATACAACAACACAAAGCCCAATTCATCAACATGAGTTTCTTCCCCAACACAACAATAACAACAGTACGGGAAGACTAACAACAGTAAGGAAAGAGACAGAGCTTAATGTCAAGGAGAGCAGGTACGGAAGAGATAGAGCTTAAAGTCAAGGAGAGGTGGATTAACGACAAAGGTCACTGATAACCGTGTATTTTACCATCTTGAGTCTCATATTTTCCTTTGTTTTCTATGTGTTTCATGTTGTTTTCATTGTATTTACAATGCATTTAGGTCCAAATTGAGTCTCATTGCATTTTAGATGTCCTAGGTTGTCTTTGAATTCTTTTTGGCTTGTTTGAGCCATTTTCAGGTGTTCTTGGAGTCAGAGGAGTTGGAGGAGTGAAAATAGTCATATAAAAGGCCATTGCGGAATACAGAGATGCAGGATCAGGTTGAGATGTCAGAAGTTTGGCATTGGATGAAAGACTTTCCACCAATGGATTGAGCTCATATTTTAGCACAAGATAGATAAATGGATTCGCTTTCATTCTGAAGTTGTTTGAGGCCATTCCAACGGTGAGATCAAGAGTTATGCCAATTTTCGTGACGACGGTCCAGTCTGGCGAGCAAGAGGAACGAGTGGAGAAACAAGCCAGATCGATCGATCCACAAACTTGGATCGATCGATCCCAAACATCAAAGATTTCCCAGACCGACCTACAATGCCAGATTGATCGATCTCATGTTTTTGGGGGATCGATCGATCCCCTCTGGATCGACCGATCCAGACCCGCGACCGAAACCATCCAAAGCGCTTTAAAGATCGACTCAGAAGAACGGTTTCCATTTGGATTTAGCTTCAGCGGTCTTCATGAAAGTTGTAGATATTCGAGTTAGCGTTCCAATGGAAGTGGTTTCAAGTCATTCTGATCTGTAGTTCAAGAGTTATGCCCGATCTGGTGACTTTCCACTTGACTTTGGGCCCCTCCACTTTTGTGTAAGTTCAACACTTTGTAGTTGAGTTTCAACAACTCACCACTGACGAAAATATCATCATTTCTGCTTCTTTTTAATGTTTTAGAGAACTTATCTCTTCTCTCCTCTTGTGTTCATGAATCATCCAAGATTTACACCATTTTAGTGAATATTTTCTTACTTTTCTTCCATCAATCTTCTTATTTTTGCTATGTCTTGCTTTTGTTCGGTTTTCTTTTGTGATTTAGTTATGTGTGAGTAGTTTCATTATGTATTGTGGGAATGGTTGATTTAGAGGGATAGATGATGATCTTTTGATGTTTAGAGCAAAGATTATAGAAGTTCTCATGTTTAGAAGTGGTCTTAAAGCTAGGATTGAACTAGCTACTCAATTTCTAGATCATGGTCAATTTACACTTGGAAGAGGTTTGGTAAATTGTCTAGAGGATTTCTAAACATGTTTTTGATGCTTAGCAAGGTGGAAATCGTGACTAAGAATCATTAATTGGCCTTAAGACCTTATGTTTTATGCTTGTTGATAATTTGGTTGCAATTGAAAAATTAGCTAATTCAAATTATCAATGAAAGGTTTAGCATCATGGGAGTGAGTTAAACTACTTGTGTGTTCCTTGCCATAGAATAAGCTCATTGAGTGATTAGAAACATCATTAGTGAATCATCGAATACTCCTAATCGAATACCGTTCCCTACGATCCATATCCTTATCTTCTTGTTTAAAAGCGAGTTTAGTGTCTTGTTTTCTTTAATTATGTGTTCTTAAAACTAGCTTGCAATAATTTTAGTTGTCATGTATGTTTTTATTCTCTGTCTTTTATTTTTAGGTTTTATCGTAATTAGTTCTTAGAACAAAAACCAAAAAAATCGTTTAGCTTAGCTTAAGTAGTTTCTTGTATTCTTATTGTGCTGTTCTTTCTCTCTGTGGATTCGATCCCTAAGTACTAAAACGACACACCGTTATGATTGCGGTAGTCTACACATTAGGGTAATTGATGTGTTGAAAAACGACTAATCAATTTAAGAACTAGACCCTAGACTAAGGAAAAACAATAAAAGCTTTCTCTTATTGTATAAAAATTGAGTGATTGGGTAATTGCTGAAATCTATCGACGAAGAATTGGTTTTCTCTAAGTTCATAAGTTCTTCTTCTGTTTATTCACATGGTATCCGAGATTTTCTAAACCTTAACAGGTGCTGTAATGGCAGAGGCTCTAGATCCTTACCATTTTTCTTCTAATCTCCATGTTTTTAGTTCTGTCACCATAAAACTCAATGATAGCAATTATCGTCTTTGGAAAGTTCAGTTTGAGTCTCTTCTTCGCAGTCAGAAGCTCCTTGGGTTTTTCACTGGTCAGGTGACCGCTCCGGCAGCAACGGTTACTGCCAACGTCAACAATGAAGTTGTGGTGTTGCCAAATCCAGCATACGAAGCTTGGATGTGTACTGACCAGCTCATCAAGTCTTTGATCTACGGTACACTAACTGAGGAAGTCCTTGGTTACGTTCACAGTTTAGCCACATCTCATGATGTTTGGCTCTCTCTGGCAGACAACTTTAACAAGAACTCCATTGCTCGGGAGTTTGATTTGCGTCGTCGTCTTCAGCTGCTCTCCACTCGAGGTAAAGATTTTCATGTCTATGTCCAAGAGTTTCGAGCTACTTGTGATCAGCTTAGCTCCATTGGAAAGCCAGTCGAAGAATCTATGAAAATCTTCACCTTTCTCAATGGTCTAGGCCGAGAATATGATCCGGTCTCTACAGTGATTCAGTGCTCTATGTCTCGTCTTCCGGCACCTACTTTCAGTGAGGTGATGTCGGAGATTACTGGTTTCCACGCTCGTCTTCAGTCGTATAAATCTCCAGCGGATGTCACTCCTTTCACTGCCTTCCAAACTCAGAGATATGGTTACAACAATCAAGGGTAGCGTGGTCGTGGTGGATTTTTAGGTCGTGAAAGAAGTTCCAGTTGCTTCTCCACTCGTGGTAGAGGCTTCTCGCAGCAAGTTAACACCTCTGGTTGGAATCAGTCTCAGAATTCCGGTGGATCGACAGACACAAGACCAATTTGTCAGATATGTGGTTGTGTTGGTCACTCTGCCTTGAAGTGCTGGAATCGTTTTGATAATACATACCAGAGTGATGATGCTCCTCAAGCGCTTGCAGCTCTTCGTGTGTCTGATGCTTCTGGTCATGAGTGGTTTCCTGATTCTGGTGCCTCTGCACACATCACTTCAACAACAACTCAACTAAAGACTTCCGAGCCATACTCTGGATCTGAAACGGTAATGGTTGATGATGGTGCTTACCTTCCCATCACACATGTTGGTTCCACTGTCCTTAACACCACCACAAGTAGTATTCCTCTTATTGATGTCCTCATGTGTCCATCAATGCAGAAGTCCTTATTGTCAGTCTCCAAATTATGTGATGATTACCCATGTGGTGTGTTTTTTGATGCTAATGTTGTGTATGTTATCGACCTCACTACTCAGAAGGGACCACGTCGTGAAGGGCTTTATGTGTTGGAGAGTCCGGAGTTTGTGGCCTTCTACTCCAATCGGCAGTGTGCAGCTAGTGATATGGTGTGGCACCACCGTCTCGGTCATGCAAATTTTCAGATTCTTCAACTTCTTCAAGGCAGCAAGGCAATTTCAGTTAATAAGAGTAGTAGTCCTTCTGTCTGTGAATCATGTCAAATGGGCAAAAGTACTCAACTCCCTTTTTCTTCTTCAGAGACTAGTGTCTTGGAACCCTTAGATCGAATCCATTGTGATCTTTGGGGTCCATCTCCAGTTGTATCCGTTCAAGGTTTCAAGTATTATGCGGTTTTAGTGGACAATTTCTCTCGGTACTCATGGTTGTTCCCTCTCAAATTGAAATCGGATTTTCTGGATGTGTTAATTGCTTTTCAAAAGCAAGTTGAAAACCAATTTGGAAAAAAAATCAAAGTTTTCCAAAGTGATAGTGGAGGAGAGTTTGTCAACAATCGGTTCAAAAATCATCTACAAAATCATGGGATTACACACTTATTATCGTGTCCATCCACTCCTCAACAAAACGGCATCGCCGAGAGGAAGCATCGACATCTAACAGAGTTGGGATTATCTATGCTATTTACAAGCAAACCCCCTTTAAAATTCTGGGTGGAAGCATTTCATTCAGCAAACTTTATTAGGAATCTGCTTCCTTCCGTTTCTCTCAAGAAGAAGAGTCCTTATGAGCTTTTGTTTAACAAGCAGCCCAACTACTCCTTTATGCGGGTCTTTGGTTCAGCTTGCTACCCGTGTCTTCGCTCCTACGGACAACACAAGTTCGAGCCATGATCACTTCAATGTGTTTTCTTGGGTTATCAGCCTCAATACAAAGGATATCGCTGCTTCTACCCACCTACCGGTCGTGTATACATAAGTCGACATGTCATTTTTGACGAGTCATGTTTTCCTTTTGCTGCCTGCTATAAGGATTTTACTACTCACCATACTTCAGGCTTATTACAAGCATGGCAATCAGCTGATTCTTATGTCCCTATATGTCGTGAGCTCCCCACTATTCCACGACAAATTGTGGAATATCCTCAACAGGAGAATGGCATGGCTTCTCCAACTGTCTCGGCACCTTCGTCACCGTCAGCAGAGGTTAATGAACCTGAAATTATCAGACCTAAAGTCCCAATGGTGCCCGATGTAGAAGCACCGTCACATCCAATGATTACTCGCTCTCGGCCTGGTATTCATAAGCCTAATCCCAGGTATGCTCTTGTTGCTAGAAAAAATATCCCATCTCTGCCTAAAACCATTGCAGAAGCCTTAAGTCATCCAGGGTGGAAACAAGCCATGCTTGAGGAATTAGAGTCTATTTATCAAAATCACACGTGGTCTTTGATTCCCGCTATACAAGAGATTAATGTTCTAGGCTGCTGATGGGTGTTTACTGTCAAACTCAATGCTGATGGAACTGTGTAGAAGCTTAAAGCTCACCTTGTTTCTAAGGGGTTTAATCAAGCAGAGGGAATAGACTTCAATGAAACGTACAGTCCTGTGGTAGGAACTTCTACTATTCGAATTATTCTAACTGTGGCGACTGCAAAAGGATAGGATATTACTCAACTCGATGTGAAGAGTGCTTTTCTTCATGGGGATCTTCATGAGCAAGTTTTTATGGTTCAACCTCCGGGATTTGAAGATGTTACTCATCCACATCATGTATGTTCTCTCAAGAAGGCACTATATGGCCTTAAGCAAGTTCGTCGCGCATGGTTTGATAAATTTAGTACCTTTCTTCTTGAGTATGGATTCGAGTGTAGCAGGGCAGATCCATCTCTCTTTGTCTACCATCACAATGGCGACACTATGATTCTCCTTTTGTATGTTGATGATATTTTGTTGACTGGCTCCAATCCAACTCAGTTTCGATCACTGATTTCTGATCTTCACAGTCATTTTGTAATGAAGGATTTGGGTAATCTTCATTACTTCTTGGGAATTCAAGCTCATGCTCATCCACAAGGCCGATTCCTCTCTCAGTCCAAGTATACCGAGGAGATACTACATCATGCTAACATGTCCACCTGCAATGCTACACACACTCCTCTACCTCTTCGACTTGATCAAACATTTCAAGACACATGGTTTTTTCTGATCCATCTTATTTTCGCAGTCTTGCCGGCAAACTACAGTATCTTACTATCACTCGACNAATTTCATCATGTATTCTCATAGTCGTAACATTGATCTCTGTGGATTCGATCCTAAAGTGCTACAATCGACAACCGTTATGATTGCGGTATAGTGTGCATTTTAGTTATTAATTGACTGGGTGAAACCACACTGCAAATCAAGAAGCACCGTCACATCCAATGATTACTCGCTCTCGGGCTAGTATTCATAAGCCTAATCCCAAGTATGCTCTTTTGCTGGAAAAACTATCCCATCTCTGCCTAAAACCATTGCAGAAGCCTTAAGTCATCCAGGGTGGAAACAAGCCATGCTTGAGGAATTGGAGTCTATTTATCAAAATCACACGTGGTCTTTGATTCCCGCTACACAAGAGATGAATGTTCTAGGCTGTCGATGGGTGTTTACTGTCGGACTCAATGCTGATGGAACTGTGCAGAAGCTTAAAGCTCACCTTGTTGCTAAGGGCTTTAATCAAGCAGAGGGAATAGACTTCAATGAAACGTACAGTCCCGTGGTAAGAACTTCTACTATTCGAATTGTTCTAACTGTGGCGACTGCAAAAGGATGGGATATTACTCAACTCGATGTGAAGAATGCTTTTCTTCATGAGCAAGTTTTTATGGTTCAACCTCTGGGATTTGAAGATGTTACTTATCCACATCATGTATGTTCTCTCAAGAAGGCACTATATGGCCTTAAGCAAGCTCGTCGCGCATGGTTTGATAAATTTAGTAACTTTCTTCTTGAGTATGGATTCGAGTGTAGCAGGGCAGATCCATCTCTCTTTGTCTACCATCACAATGGCGACACTATGATTCTCCTTTTGTATGTTGATGATATTTTGTTGACTGGCTCCAATCCAACTCAGTTTCGATCACTGATTTCTGATCTTCACAATCATTTTGTAATGAAGGATTTGGGTAATCTTCATTATTTCTTGGGAATTCAAGCTCATGCTCATCTGCAAGGCTGATGTGTTGTGTTTTTGACGTTTTCCAATTCGCGTTTTTTGTATATAATAGAGTCTTTTTTGACTGTTTTAGTCTTCTAGAGTCATTTCAGGTGTAAAGGCATTTCGGAACGGAGTCCGGAGGCCTAGAACGGAAAAACGGCAAAACCGAGTCGAAAAAGCTGGGATCGATCGATCCTCCTTACTGGATCGATCGATCCAAGATCGGACATTTGCTGGATCGAACTCTGATTGAGGCAGGCCGATCGATCCGAAGAAAAAGATGGGATCGATCGATCCACATACCTGGATCGATCGATTCAGCTTCTGTTAATAGTGTAAAAACGTGTTTTGAACTATTTCACCTAATTTTGTCTCTCTCTTTGACAAAAAACACTCGAAAATAAGGGGTCTAAGCCCATATGTATCATATTCTCTGCTCTCTGTACTCTTCTCTTTGATCTTGGTGATTTGTAAGCTTGGAAAGCAAACATTTGATTCTACATAGTGGAGAAGTTTTCTTAATCTCTTCTATTTCTGTTTTTGTAAATCATGTGTTCTTCATCATTTCTCTGTATTTGTTCTATAATTATGAGTGAGTAGTTTCTTAGTTAAGTCAAGGGTGTTAAGGGATTTCATGATTTAACGGTTTATGATAGATTAAACGGGGGTTTATTCAGTGGATTCTTCGTCTAGGGTGTTCTTATTTCTTGAATTAAACTGATCACTTAGTTCATGATCTTGGGTTATCTAACGCACGGGAGTGTTGGTTTAGATGCCAGAATTATCTTAGATGAGCAAAGCGTCCGTATCCAACGGGAGTTGATGTTAAGGCGTTCTTGTGAACTTATCAAATCGAACTAGAAAAGCATGCCTAGAATATTTGAATTCAATGGGAGTTAGTCTTCATAGTTTTAAGCATAGGGATCAATACTCCGAGAGGAGGTTAATCTATTATTAGGTTTGAGTTCTAGACGTTTCTTAATGCAAACCCCTGTTTAACATGCATTAACCGTTATTTGTGATTTCCCGCAACGTCACCCGAGGCTTAACGCTTTCTTTATTTGAATTTACACCATTTTAGTTATCGTTCTTAGTTTCGAAACCATAAAACCAACAAAAAATTATGTCATTCGTCTTAACTTTAATTTCATCCTGCATTCTCATAGTCGTAACATTGATCTCTGTGGATTCGATCCTAAAATGTTACAATCGACAACCGTTATGATTGCGGTATAGTGTGCACTCTAGTTATTAATTGACTTGGTGAAACCATTCAAATCAATTTGGCGCCGTTGCCAGGGACCAATTGTTGCCTATGAGTCTTGGACGAAAGTTCAGACTAAGAATTTCTTTTTGTCGTTACTAACTCGTTTTATTGTTGCTCTTTTCCGTGCATCTCAGGTACATGACCAGGAGCCAAGGCTCTGAAAATCTGCTTGAGTTGAACAACGAAGATTTGGCAAGAGTGAAACGAGAAAACAACATAGCTAGATTGCAAAGAAGAGAAATGGCTAACTTACCGGACAATCAAAATCTGCCTGTTGATGGAGACGAACATCACGAGTATGGCGAGGAAGGGAACCTCTTGAACCCCCCTCCTCTTGCTCATGATGGCGATGGCGATCTAAACGCCAATGCAAACCAAGCAACTGCTGCTGCTGATGTCCATAGACGAGCTGAAGCTCGGAGGCAAGCTGCTGCTGCTCAACACTAGTTGAATCAAAGACAGCCTCCATATAGACCGATCGGGGGTATTGACACTCCTCACCAATTTTACCAGGACAAAACCGCTATTCGTCCACCGCCTATTCAGAGGCAGAACTTCGAGATCAAACCTCAGATCATTGCTCTCGTCGAGAGACATCTGTTATATGGGAAAGCTTCGGAGAATCCCATGGATCACGTTGAAATGTTCGAAGAGTTTTGCAGCACTACAAGCTCAAATGGAGTCCCTGCGGACTATTTGAAATGCAAGCTCTTTTCCTTCTCTTTAGCTGATCGAGCAGCGAGATGGCTCAAATCTCTAGAGCCGGGTTCTTTGACTTCTTGGGACGCAATAAGGTCGGCCTTCTTGGATCAGTTCTACACCAAATTCAAGACTGCTTCCCTCAGAATCAAGATCACTCAATTTCAGCAAAACAGCGGTGAACCTTTCAATGAAGCATGGGAGCGGTTTAGAGAATATCTAAGGGAATGCCCTCATCATGGTTATTCCGATGAGCAAGTGTTGAATATCTTCTACGATGGAGTAGATTGGGACTCCAAGAATTGTCTAAATGCGGCCAGCAATGGCAACTTCATGACAAAGACCAAGGAGGAAGCTTATGAGCTTATTGAAAATCTTTCTGCGAGTTCAAGCCATCAAAATCCCGAGTATGACAGAACGAGACGCGTGAGTGGTGTTGAAACGCAAAGGATGGATGAGCTTTTTTCAAAGGTTAATGGCATTGCAGCACTACTTAAAGGAAATCAAAAAGCTGTCAACTCTTGTGAAGACACTAGAGAAGAAGGACTCTACAAAGAGAGTGCTGAGCAAGAACAAGAGTACGAAGATGAGGTGAACTACGTACAGAATCAGGGGTTCTTCAACAAAGGCTTCAACCAGAACTACAGAAATCATCTTAACTTCTCATACAGAAGCACCAAAGTTGAAAACCCGCAAGATCAAGTTTACCGGCAACAAGGTGGTTTTCAGCCCAAACAAACCGTTCCAAATCAGGGCGTGAGCATATTCGCTAAGGGTTTCCAAGGTCAGCAAGGGGTGCAAAGTCAAGAACGAAAGCCATATGCACAAGGCGGTTTCCAGCAAAAACAGTTTGTACAAAACCAAGGCGGTTATCAGCCGAGACAGCAGTTCGGGCAAGACCGAGAACAAAATAATTTCCAAAACCAAGGCGGTTTTCACAAAAACATCAATTCAACAATCCTCAACCCAGCCAAGAGTCTAAGCTTGAGGCGATGATGCAACAATTGATGGTCCATCAACAAAAGACGGCTAATGAGATTAACGTCAAAGTGGATGGAATGTATCAGGATCTCAACAGCAAATTCGAGGCCATTCAAACTCATGTGAAGAAACTTGACACTCAAGTGGCTCAAACGGCGGAAGCGATCAAGAGACCTAGTGGGGTTCTTCCGGGAAAAAGGGAACAAAACCCGAAGAATGAGTTCGTTCAAGCAATCACATTGAGGAGTGGAAAGAGATTGAAACCGCGGTCGAGTCTAAGGGAAAAGAGAAGATTCCCGAGACCGTAGACGTGAGAGACGATGACGTAGTTGATGAGGCAAGCTCCTCGTCTAAACCACAAGAACTCGAGGAGGCTTAATCACCGCGGTCAGATATCCGGACTGGTTCGGGACAAAAAATTAACACGGAGCAACCAAAACGAGATCGTGAGGACCAACCCGAAAATCAGAAGATCCCGCAAGTTCGGAAGCGCATTAACATGATAATGGGAGCACTCGAATCCTGCAACTATTCAGTTCGGGCGATCAAAGAGCATAACAGAGAAGTAATTGCGGCACGGTGGCAAAATTGAGTTGTAGTAGGTGGGATATCGGTCACCTTCTTCGAGGCCGATACGGAAAGACTCCACATGCCACATAACGACCCTCTAATCGTCAAGCTGCTTATCGAAGACGTTGTTGTCGGAAGAGTCCTCATCGACACCGGCAGCTCGGTAAACGTGATATTCAGACAAACACTGAGAAACATGGATTTTCCGGACTCCGACATCAAAGAAAATATGGAACCTCTCACTGGGTTCACATGCGAACAAACCATGACCGCGAGAACTGTCAAAATACCGATCTACGTCGGCGGACTTGTAAGAGTGGTTAAATTTTTGGTCCTCGACATGCCGACGATCTACAATGTCATCCCCGTGACTCCTTGGATACACACAATGAAGGCCGTTGTCTCGACCTACCACCAATGTTTAAAATTCCCAACACTATCCGGAGTCTTCACCCTCAAAGGCGATCAAATAATGTCCCGCACATGCTATATCAACGAATGCAAACTTAGGACAGCAGCCCGAACTTGACTCATCGACACGAACAAAGCTTCGGCGGATCCATTAGATCGAACGATGGACCCTGACTTGCCCCGGCGCGAGACAATTATCTAGGTCAACATTGACGAGCTCAATCCCGAAAGATGTGTCGGTATTGGAGCCGAACTGGATGAAGAATTCAAAAGTGATCTGATCCATTTCCTCAAAAGAAACGTCTCGACATTTGCCTGGACAATTGCGGATATGACCGGGATTAACCCAAAAATCGCATGTCACGAGCTCGGCGTAGACACTACCTTCAAACCTATCAAGCAGAAAAGACGTAAGCTCGGCCCGGAAAAGGCGCAGGCTGTCAATGACAAAGTCGAACGTTTACTTGCAGCAGGCTTAATCACCGCGGTCAGATATCCGGACTGGTTTGCTAATCCGGTCGTCGTAAAAAAGAAGAACGGAAAGTGGAGAATTTGTGTTGATTTCACCGATCTCAACAAAGCTTGCCCAAAGAACAGCTTCCCGGTTCCGCATATCGATAGGTTGGTGGAATCCATGGCCGAAAACGAACTTCTATCCTTTATGGATGCCTTCTCAGGATACAACCAGATACTCATGCAACCCGACGACCGAGAGAAGACATCGTTCATCATGGATCGAGGCATCTATTGCCATAAAGTCATGCCGTTCGGACTAAAGAATGCCGGAGTAACATACCAACGACTCGTCAATTGTATGTTCGCAAGTCAGCTCAGTAAAACTATGGAGGTATACATCGATGACATTCCCTTGTCGCTAAAGATCATATTGGCCATCTCAACACGTGTTTCGATATACTTAACGAGTACAGTATGAAACTTAACCCGAACAAGTGTACGTTCGGGGTAACCTCCGGAGAGTTCCTCGGCTATATCATGACTCAGAGGGGAATCGAGGCTAATCCCAAGAAGATCTCGGCGATCATCGACCTGCCATCCCCAACAACTAAACGAGAAGTTCAGCGGTTGACTGGCCGTATCGCCGCGCTTAACCGATTCATCTCCCGATCAACAGACAAATGGCTACCTTTCTATCAACTACTATGTGGCAACAAACATTTTGAATGGGACGACAAGTGCGAAGACGCATTCACGCAGCTTAAGAAGCACATGTCGACCCCCCGATCTTGGCCAAACCTGAGGACAGAGAAACTCTTTACCTTTATATCGCGATTTCCACCTCGGCTGTCAGCGGGGTGCTAGTTCGGGAAGACCGAGGCGAGCAGAAGCCTATTTTCTACGTTAGCAGGTCATTAGGCGAGGCCGAGGCTCGATATCCGACGCTTGAAAAACTCGCCCTTGCCGTGGTCACCGCAGCTCGGAATCTTCGTCCGTACTTCCAATCACATTCAATCACTATCCTCACCGACCAACCTCTGCGAACTATTCTACACAGTCCGAGTCAGTCCGGTAGACTCGCCAAATGGGCTATCGAACTGAGCGAGTACGACATCGATTACAAAAATCGGACGACTATCAAATCACAAGTACTCGCCGATTTCCTCATCGAACTGCCGCAAGATTTTATCAATACCGACATCTCAACCACCGAGCAATGGATCCTACAGGTCGATGGGTCATCATCCCATCGCGGGTCGGGAGTAGGCATCCGCCTACAGTCGCCAACTGAAGAAATCTTGGAACAATCGTTCCGACTGGAATTCAATGCATCGAACAACGTAGCCGAGTACGAAGCAATAATCGCCAGACTACGACTGGCTAAGGCCATCTGAGCGACTCGAGTACATACGTACTGCGACTCTCAGCTCATCGCAAGCCAATTTAGCGGAGAGTACGTCGCGAAGAACGAGCGAATGGATTCACACCTCAAACTCGTAAAGGAGCTCGCCGACGACTTCAAGTCCTTCAACCTTACCAAAATTCCACGAGGAGAGAACGCACCTGCCGACGCACTTGCCGCCCTTGCATCCAGCTCGGACCCTCATGTGAAGCGAACAATCCCGGTCAAAAGCATTCCAAAACCGAGTATCGAGAAACCAGATGCATGCCTAGTAACAACGCGCGGACGCAATTACGATGAACAACCGGTTGAAAAACTCAAAACGACAAAGGCTAGAAAAGCACCATCCCGGTAGACCGACCTGGATGCTGCTCCTGAACTAGATTTAACGCAAAATCCCGATCTACGGGATCAGTCCGACGATGAAAAAGAAGTAGAATCTGAGGAGCTTCACGTTCCGATTGACATTGAGGCCGAAGAAGACGAGGAACCAAAAGATTGAACCACTGAACTCAAAATGTATATCTGCAACGGATTGGTCCCAACGGACAGTTGGGCAGCTCGGCGACTTAAGATGAGAGCAGCCTCGTACATCGTACATCGTCCTCGATGGGGAATTATTCCGATGGAGCGCCGCGGGAGTCCTGCTGGTATGTGTATCTAGCAACGACATTGACGAAGTCATGAGGAAGGTACACGAAGGATCAGGGGGAAATCACTCCGGAGGGTACTCCCTGGCTCTGAAAATAAGAAAGGCAAGTTACTATTAGCCGACCATGTTGAAAGATTGTGAGAAATTCGTAGCTAAATGCGACAAATGTCAACGACACGGTCCGATTATCAATCTCCCAACCGAACTGTTAGCAACGACAACAGCACCCTATCCCTTTACGCGATGGGCAATGAACATCATCGGTCCCCTACGGCGTTCAACAACACATAAGCAGTTCATCCTCGTTATGATCGATTACTTCACCAAATGGGTTGAGGCCGAATCGTACGCCGAGATACAAGCCCTTGATGTTCAAAAATTCGTTTGGAAATACATCATATGCCAACACGGAGTGCCATATGAGATCATCACCGATAATGGGCCACAATTCATTTCGATGTTGTTCGGCGATTTCTGTGCAAAGTGGAAAATCCGGCTAAGTTTCTCAACACCGAGATACCCACAAGGCAACGGCCAGGCCGAAGCGACTAATAAAACCGTGATCGACGCACTCAAGAAGAGATTAGATGCGAAGAAGGGACGATGGTCCGACGAACTAGACGGAGTCCTCTGGTCACATCGAACTACACCTCGGCGATCTACCGGACAATCTCCATTTTTCTTAGTTACCGGCGATCACGTGGTCTTTGATTCCCCCTACACAAGAGATGAATGTTCTAGGCTGTCGATGAGTGTTTACTGTCAAACTCAATGCTGATGGAACTGTGCAGAAGCTTAAAGCTCACCTTGTTGCTAAGGGCTTTAATCAAGCAGAGGGAATAGACTTCAATGAAACGTACAGTCTCGTGGTAAGAATTTCTACTATTCGAATTGTTCTAACTGTGGCGACTGCAAAAGGATGGGATATTACCCAACTCGATGTGAAGAATGCTTTTCTTCATGGGTATCTTCATGAGCAAGTTCTTATGGTTCAATCTCCGGGATTTGAAGATGTTTCTCCTCCACATCATGTATGTTCTCTTAAGAAGGCACTATATGGCCTTAAGCAAGCTCCTCGCGCATGGTTTGATAAATTTAGTACCTTTCTTCTTGAGTATGGATGCGAGTGTAGCAGGGCAGATCCATCTCTCTTTGTCTACCATCACAATGGCAACACTACGATTCTCCTTTTGTATGTTGATGACATTTTGTTGACTGGCTCCAATCCAACTCAGTTTCGATCACTAATTTTTGATATTCACAGTCATTTTGCAATGAAGGATTTGGGTAATCTTCATTACTTCTTGGGAATTCAAGCTCATGCTCATCCGCAAGGCCGATTCCTCTCTCAGTCCAAGTATACCGAGGAGATACTACATCATGCTAACATGTTGATTAGTCGTTTTTCAACACATCAATTACCCTAATGTGTAGACTACCGCAATCATAACGGTTTGTCGTTGAGTACTTAGGGATCGAATCCACATGGAGAAAGAACATCACAACAAGAATACAAGAAACTAATTAAGTTAAGCTAAACGTTTTTGGGTATTTGTGTAAGGAACTAATTACGATAAATACTAAAAGTGAAATAAAGAAACAGAGAGTGAGTAAGTGCAGGACACTTAAAGTGATCGAAGCTAGTCTTAAAGACACAAGTTCAAAGAAAACAAGATAATAAACTCGGTTTACTCAACAAGATAAAGGTATAGATCGTAGGATACAGTATGCGATTTCGAGTATTCGATGATTCTCTTATGAAGCTTCTAGTCACTCAATGAGCTTGTTCTATGGCAAGGGACACAAACTAATAGCTTAACTCACTCCCGTGATGCTAAACCCTTTATTAATAACTCGAATTAGCTAATCTTCCGATTGCAACCAAGTCATCGATAAGCATGAAACGAAGGCCCTTATTAGCCAATAAATGAACCTTAGTCACGATTTCAACCTTGCTAAGTGTCAAGAACATGTTAGAAATTCTCTAGACAGCCTACTAAACCTCTTCCAAGGGCAGACTGACCATGATCTAGAGATTGAGTAGCTACTTCAATCCTAGCCTTAAGACCACTTCTAAACATGAGAACTTATGTAATTTTTTTCCTAAACATCAAGAGATCATCATCTATCCCTCTAAATCAACCATTCCCACAATCCATAATAAAACTACTCACACATGGTCAAAACACAAAACAAAACCGAACAAAAACAAGACATAGCTAAAATAAGAAGATTGATAGAAGAAAAGTGAGAAAATCTTCACTAAGATGGATTGGATCTTGAATCTTTCATACAAATACAAGAGAGGAGAAGATATGAGTTCTAGAACAGTGAAAAGAAGCAGAGCAATGATCTTTTTTCGTCAGTGTGTAGTTGCTAAGAAAGCACAATAAGTGTAGAATATATTACAAAAAGATTGGACCCCAAAGTCAAGATAAAAATCCGCAGACATTCTTGATCGGTTATGGCGATCGGTTATAACCGATCGCCTGTGTATTTTTCTGCCATCAGTTTTGTGGATCGGTTAGTAACTGATCCTATGTGCATTTGTCGTGGGATCGCTTTCATCGATCGGTTAGTAACCGATCACAATTGTAAATTCCGGTCCCCTCATTCCTCCTTCGATCCTTGCGGTTCCTCATCGAAATTCGATCGTCTCCTTCCGTCCGCGCTCATCCAAATCAGTTCCGAACACCTGAGAAAAGCTTCAGCAAGCCAAAAAGAACACAAAAATGACCTAGGACGTCCTAAATGCAATATGACTCGGATTGGACCTAAATGCAATATATACGTAATAGAAACTTTACGAAACACAAGGAAAACGAAAGAAAATATGAGACTCGAAGTGGTAAAATAAAGTGATATCCCATGTCCACCTGCAATGCTACACAAACTCCTCTGCCTCTTCGACTTGATCAAACATTTCAAGACACACGGTTTTTTCTGATCCATCTTATTTTCGCAGTCTTGCCGGCAAACTTCAGTATCTTACTATCACTCGACTAGATATTCAATTTGCGGTAAATTTCATCTGTCAACGAATGCATTCTCCTACCGAGTCTGATTTTGCATTGTTGAAACGTGTTCTTCGGTACCTCCGCGGAACATCTACTATGGGTCTTCATATCTCCAATAACACTGATTTGTCTCTTCTCTCCTATAATGACAGTGATTGGGCAGGTTGCAAGGACACTCGACGCTCTATAACTGGTTTTTGTGCCTTACTTGGCTCTAATGTTATCTCATGGTCTGCCAAACGTCAACCCACCGTGTCTCGTTCCTCCACGGAAGCAGAGTATCGAGCTCTTGTAACGACCGCATCTGAGTTGGCTTGGATCTCTGCTGTTCTCTGTGATCTACGAATTCATCATCCTCAACCGGCTGTTCTCTTATGTGACAATCAATCCGCTTTTCAACTCTCTGCCAATCCGGTGCTCCACAATCGTTCTAAACATATTGATGTCGATTATCATTATGTCCGTGAACGTGTTGCCCTTGGTGTCCTTATGATTCAACATATTTCAGCGGCCTTTCAACTCGCTGACATTTTCACGAAGTCTCTTCTGCGACGAATGTTTCAGACACTTCGCAGCAAATTAAATGTTGGACCTCCTCCCACCATCAGTTTGAGGGGGATGAAAGTATACAAAGGATCGACAACAAGACTACTTTGGGCCTGAGTGAAAATACAACAACACAAAGCCCAATTCATCAACATGAGTCTCTTCCCCAACACAACAAAAACAAGGAAGACTAACAACAGTAAGGAAAGAGACATAGCTTAATGTCAAGGAGAGCAGGTAGGGAAGAGATAGAGCTTAAAGTCAAGGAGAGGTGGATTAACGACAAAGGTCACTAGACCCTAGACTAAGGAAAAACAATAGAAGCTTTCTCTTATTGTATAAAAATTGAGTGATTGGGTAATTGCTGAAATCTATCGACGAAGAATCGTTTTTCTCTAAGTTCATAAGTTCTTCTTCTGTTTATTCACAATGTCAACTAAGCATAAGAGATCTGATCCAAACGGTATATTGGTTCAAGGTTGTGGCGCATAGAGCATTTGTTAGCTAATAGCTTTCGTTAACCCTCAAGCTATGGCTCTCCTTAACTCATAAGGGATCCAATCCCTCTTTTCAAAATTAAGGCTGCCCTTTGTCTCTTCTTTAATTTCTTTCTCTATCTCTAAGTCTTTTTGACATTCTTGATGTCAATGGTGTCCATTAGATGAGAAGGTTACAAATGGACGAAGATGATGATGATGGTGAACATGTCATGAGTTCCTCAAGTCCCATGAAGGATACGTATTAATAACTCGCTTTTTTTCCCCATTCAATCTTTCTTTTAGTACATGTTTCCTTTTTTGGAGTCGAACTATTCCTTGCGTGAGGTGCCTATGCCATTAGTTGTCACTTTGATTTAATTTGCATTGTACAGATAATTCTTAAGTATTTGTTAGATACAGTTTCAACCGGTCATGTGCTGTATCTTTGCAGAGAATGTTTTAAAACGCTTAGTCAAAAAAATAACCGATGAAAGAATATTAGGACAAATGCCCATCACACGTATTGACGTAATGCTCTATCGGTTAAGTTCCGTTTATAGATTCACACGTTTATTCTTTTCTTGTTTTTTTTGTTAATCACAATTCTTTGTATGGCCTAATTGTTAATCTTTTCTCTCAGTAAAATGCTATGACAAATATTTGTGTTTGTAAGACGTAACTATCATGTATAAACATATTTGATAGTTTGCAACAAAGTTTCTATATAGCAAGGGCCCTTGAAAATTATGTGGTATATGCTGCTAAAGGTTGTGTTCTTGTTCTAGTATTTTCTTTATTTAAAAAAGTACATTTTAATATATGAATATATTATATATATTATCAATCTTCTTTTCTTTTTTTTTGATCAAATATATTATCAAACTTCGTTTTAAGAATATAACCGAACGTAACCAAAATTTATTATTATGGCCCTGTTCGTTTTTGTAGTTGGACGTTGTGTCTGATTGCTGCATTTGGATGTTGCATCTCGATGCTGCGTCTAAATGTTGTTCGATTTTGTTTTTAGCATTTGCATCCAAATTTTGCATATGAATGAAAAAAAATTTGTTTTTGAATTTGTAATAGCATTCAGATGCTGCTAACAAAAAAAGACCAAAAAGGACATATTTCTATGTTAGTAATTTGTTTTTTGATTTTAATTTATATATCCAATTAAATAATTATTTAATAATTATATGAATAAAATAATTTATTTAATTTCAGAATTTTTAAATACCTTTTTAATATTTCTAAATAAAATTTTGTGGTTTTTGTAAGAAAACGTGATTTTCCGGTTTTTGCGGGAAAACATGTTTTTTACGATTTTGGTAGGAAACGTGAATTTTATGGTTTTGGCGAAAAACGTGATTTTTTACAGTTTTGGCAAGAAATGTGATTTTAGATACAATTGATTTTGCTTCCCGGTGCAGCATCCAGATGCAAATTTTAAAGTGTCCAAACGAACATATTTGAGCATTTGCATCTAGATGCAGGGTCTAGCCGCAAAAACGAACATGACCTATGTTGTGTTTACAATTTCCAAAAGAAAACCATTGGACATTAACATGCAAACACAAATGCAAATGCAAATACAAAAAGAAAAAGGGAAAATGATACCTAACTACACGAACTATACACCACCATATGACCAGACATCTGGACAAAATTATTGCATTCCTAACTTCACGGACTTTATGATAACCATGCTGACATGTATGCATTTAAACTAATTATGTACAGTTTAACATCACGAACTAAACTATTGCATCCCTAACCACAAAAACTTTATGTGTCTAATCATAGCTCAACGCGCGATGATGGAGAACGTTGCTTTTGAGAAGCTTCACGTGAGTTTTTTTTTTTGTTTTTCTTCTTTGCATTGAAAAAATTACTGAGATAATATAGTCATCGACCGACGATTTAAGCCGTAACTGGTAGTGGGATGTTCTCCGATCGTAGATGGTTCAGATATAGGCCAGTGTAGTAGATTCATGGATGGTTAAGTTGTCGGAATCGGTGGTGGAATCATAGATGGTTCGGAAAATTAGGCACGTATGGTAGATTCATGGACGGTAAAGTCACCAGAATTGGTGGTGGAATATGCTATGATCGTATATCATACATAGAATTGGGCCCATATAGACTCCCGGACGGTAAAGGCGCTGGAACTGGTGGTGGGATTTTCTCTGATTGTAAATCATTCCGAGAATTGGGCCAGTCAAGACTTCCTGGCGGTAAAGTCGCTGTAACTGGTGGTGAAATATTCTCCGATCGTAAATTGTTCCGAGATTTGGGTGGTTGAGTGTTGGATAATTCAGTTGTTGAAGTGTTCACGGGGTTGTTCCTAATCGGAACCGGCGGGTATCGATAAGGTATATGAGGAATTGGAGCCCCGTTTAGCCAGATTGGCTGGGGACGACTATAACACATAAAGTTTGTGTAGTTAGGGATGCAATAATTTAGTTCGTGATGTTAAACACATAATTAGTTTAAATGCATATATGTCAGCATGGTTATCATAAAGTTCGTGTAGTTAGTGATGCAATAGTTTTGTCTAGATGTCTTGCTATGTGGTGGTGTATAATTCGAATAGTTAGGTATCATTTTTTCAAATTAAAAACAATAGTCTAACCGAATCACATACGGAGACGAGATGAAAATGACAAATAAATCTATTTTTCTAATTTTATTTAATCCTAATATTTGATTTTGAAAAAGGAAAATAGGATTTTTAATATATTTTAGATAAAATTTGAAAATATTCATTTTAAAAAGAAAATACGATTTTTAATTATTTATTTAAGGAAATTAGACTTTTAAAAAATAAAATTCATTAAGGATAGCTTAGTAATCAACCACCCCAACTTTGAATGATAAGAAAAATTCACTTTGTATTTAATAAATATGATGATACCCTCGGAATCTATGATTCCTCATCTTTTTTTTTTCACCATAACTCCCGAGATTTTTTTTTCAAGTTTCTCATGAAATCCAAGGTGAAGGCACTGACCCACTTGTAATTAAGGGGGTTAGTTGAACCCGGTTAAATTTCAAAATTCTCTCTAAATTACTGACAATGCTAATAAGTGCACCCGGTTCAATATCTATCATCTTAGTTCTCGTCTTTGTCCAACAAAATTTGGGGGGGGGAGGGAAATAAGGAAAATTTCATAAAAATACCTAAACATTGATAAACATCGATAAGCTTTTTAATACCAAAACTTTTTAATGTTTTTGTATTTTTTGTATTTTTTTCTATTTTTCATATTTTTAGATTTTTTGTAATTTTTTGGATTTTTTTTCAATTTTCCGAATATTTTTTATTTAAATATTAATATTTTTTATTAAAAAATATAAAAAGTTAACGGATGTTAGATTTCTGTTAAGTCGGTGGTGTTAAATGGGTACACTTTAAAATTTGATCTATTAAAATGGGCAAAAAAATAGTTGAGGTAATTATCTGGGCTGCTAAAAATTTGTGGTATTAAAAAACTTATCGAAATTTAGTTGAGGTATTTTTATGGAATTTTCTCATAAAAAAAAATAAAAAAGGATCGGATCAAGAGGAGAAGAAGGATATAAAATTGTATGGGGAAGAAAGAGGAAAGTGAAAAAAATAAAATAAAAAACGTAAATGAAAAGGAACGAGAGAGAATGAGTAAATAGTTAGAATGTTGAAAGGTAGGGAAGACTTTTACTACTCTAAAAGTGCCTACTAATATGTGAATGCCTATTTATGATATCGATTTATCAAATGTGTCTTTTGGTGTAAATATTTCTTTGTTTTATTTATAAACATTTTTTAAAGAAAAAAAGAAATTAAAGATCATTAGAGCATGTACATTAGGGGTGTCTCAACATGAATATCTCAAAAATTAAAATAATAAAATATTGAGTGAGTGTTTCATTCCCAATGCACATGCTCTTATGCCCTAAACCAGAATCATACGATTCAGGAACATATATGATCATAAAGGAGCATCCATATGTAAAGTTCTTATTGAATGTTCAGCCGAGTGGGATATCAAGAGAGTCTTCTGTATCACAGTAGATAATGCCACACCTAACAGTACAACCATTAGGAAATTCAAAGCAGCATTCAAGCAACTTGGAGATGATGCAATGGTTCTCAAAGGTGAGTATATGCATTTAAGGTGTGCTACTCACATACTTAACTTGATTGTGAAAGATGGGTTGCTGGAGATAGACATCAATGTGTCTGCTATTCGTAATGGCATTCAGTTTGTGAGGTCTTCAACAAACATGCTCAAGTCATTTGAGCTTTGTGTGGAAACAAGGAAGGTTAAAAGAGGAAGCATGCCTTTAGATGTAAAGACAAGACCAGATGAAATTTCACTTATCTCATGCTAGAATAAGCTTTGAGGTTCAGATTGGCGTTTGACAAGATGAAGGCTGGAGATAAGCCGTATAATGACTACTTCTTGGAAACAGTGCAGAAAAAAAAGGATTGGACCACCATCTACAAATGCTTGGGAATCAGTTGATAGGGTAGTCCAATTCCTTATTATATTTTACAAATCCACTTTGGTTCTTTCAGCTTCAACTTCTGTTTCCTCACACAAACTCTACAATGAGATAATCACTATTACCAGAAACATTAGTGCATTAAGCAATAGTTCGGGCCCTAATGAATTCTTACGGACCAATGCCTCATCTATGTTAGGGAGATTAGATAAGTATTGGAATCCATTTCGGGAAGTGGTTGAAATGAATAGGCTGGTGATAATTGCAAGTGTTTTTGATCCAAGGAACAAGTTGAAGTTTGTTCAACTATGTTTTGAGAAATTGTGTGGTAAAGATAGTGTTGCGGCTACTCAGTTTTATGATTCAGTTAAGGAGATTTTGACAAGTCTGTTTGAGGAGTATAGTAATCTAGTGAAGAAAAATGGTAGTGGTGGGTCTGTGACATCTTCTTATTCACAAGGAGTATATTCTCAGTCCCAAGAACAAGTTGGAGGTGAAGTTTTGGAGAGAACAGTTCTTGGTAATGGTCTTGGTTATGAAAGAATGAATGATATATACAAGCTTGCACAAGAAACAGGTTTTCAAGATACAATTGCTGAGTTGGAATTATACTTGAAAGAGAATGTGGAGAATCCAAATCTTCTACCCGGTCCAGAGTATGCTGGGCTTTCTTGGTGGAGCGTAAACATTTTAAAGTTCTCGGTTCTATCACTAGTAGCTATAGATATAATTGCAATGCAAATGTCTTCAGTAGCATCTGAATCTGCTTTTAGCCTAATGGTAGGATTTTAGACCCATGTAGGAGCTGTTTTTCACACTACATGATTGAAGTCTTGATGTGCAATGAGCAATGGATGAAGTCTGAAATTCAAGTCAATGAAAGAAGAATTGAACAAATGCTGGCGGATGTAGAGTTGCAAGATGATCTTATGAGAGGTAATTTCTATCCTTTGAAGTTTGAACTCTCTTTCAATGTTGCTTTATAATATTGATTTCTAACCTTATGTTCTCTCATGTGTCTTTAGAGTTTGAACCTGAATTCAACTTCCAAGGACTTTGAGAGTGAGGTAAATAACTCTCTAAAACCAAAACACTAAACAATGTACAATCTGCTGACTTTAACTAGGTTTACGGCTCTGCTTTTGTTGGGCAGTGGAAAAAGAAACGCATGAGGAGGCTGGAGGCTTAAGAGGAAGGAAGAGAATAAATATAAGACAAAATCCAAGTAAGAAGTTTGAAGACATGTTCCTTCTCTCTTGAAGTTTGAATCTTTGAAACATTGTTCTTAACTTTCTTTTGAAACATTGTTCTTGACTTTTCGTTTGAGACAGTTTTAGTTTGGATGTATTTTGTAAGTTTAGTATTTTGGATGTTTAATTTGGATGTATTTTGGTTCTGGTTACAGGTTTTGCCTTTAAATGTTCTGTCTATCTTTAAATGTGTATTACATGTTCTGTTTTTTTTTTTTTTTTTTGATATTTTAGGGTAATTTAGCTGATTTAGGGTAAAAAATACCTGAAAAAACCCGAACCGAATGTTACCCAAAAATTTTGGGTATTTTACACGTACAATGTTTTTAGAACCGAGCCGACCTAGACCCGATAGGAACCGACCTGAAACCGAACCAAAATTTTGTAGGTTCCTAAACTCATCTATCCGAAGGACCCGGACCCGATAGGAACCGATCCGAACCCGACGCGAGGACCCGGATGCCCAGAGCTAATAGATTAGATTTGATATTCGGTTTACCATTTGTTTTATTTATCTATTTATTTATAAATATTTTTTCAAGAAAAAAAGGAAATGATCATTATGCCCCAAACCAGAATCAAAGAGACTTAATACATGTTTCACGCCCTAGTCTAGGGTTTTTGTCACTCTTCCCCGAAAACCTCGAGCAGCCATTCTTCTCTTTTCTACACAAATTATCCATGGGCAAGTCTCGCAAGAAATCCGTCTCCAAAGTAATCTTCTTCTCCTAATGCCTTTCTTCATTGTTGTCCTTCTTCCTCTGTCTTGAACCTCTGTACATGTTTGGTCTGTGTTTCAGATTTGCAGGTTGAAGCAGATCGTACTGATGATTTGGAGAGCCAGAAAGATGTGATTGCTTCTGTGCACAAGGGAAAATCTAAAAAGAAGGTGGAGAGTTCTGATTCTGAGGAAAAAGAGAAGGTATAATGATACGATCCTATCGATGGGTTCGTAAGAGTGTTTAGTGGGGTTTCTGTTGGGCTTGAAGCCCATTACTATCTTAAGAATCTTTTACGGTTTATTCCTTCATATGTCGTATGGTTGTTCTGAGAAAAACTTATGAAATTATCATGAATTGAATCAAACTTCTTCTTCTCCAAACTTCTCCTTCTTCTCGATTCTTCTTCTTCATTTCTTCTTCAATTCTTCTGATTCTCCCCTCATTTGTTTAGATCCGATCTAGGATCAATGAATACGAGGGAATGAAAATGTTGATTACAAAAGGCAATAATCTGCTAGCACACGTCACTCCTTGTGAGGACAATTACACAGAAGAGCATTTGGATGTAGTGCTCGTTAAGAAAGGTCAAGCTCCACCGGAGAGAATCTCGGGTAAACGACCTCGTGATCCAGGCCGGTTCAACAAGCATACTCAGTATGGAGTACAATCTGAGCAAAAGGAGGTAAAGCAATTGGGACAACTTATTCTGCACTTAAAGCCTAGTGTTATTGTTGAGCTTATTGTGAAGAAGAAGTTTGATTCATTTCATGATAATTTCATAAGTGTTTCTCAGAACAACCATGCGACATATAAAGGAATAAACCGTAAAAGATTTTTAAGATAGTAATGGGCTTCAAGCCCAACAGAAATCCCACTAAACACTCTTACGAACCCATCGATAGGATCGTATCAATATCGCCCCGTTGAAAATGAAGTAATCGTCGATAGTAAGCTGGCAAATGCAGAGGTGGAATTGAACAGAATTATCACTATCTTACCGGAGTTTCATTTTCTTCCACCTTGAGGACAAGGTGGATCTCAATGGGGCGGTATTGATACGATTCTATCGATGGGTTCGTTAGGGCTGGGCATTCGGGTCTCGGTTCCGGGTCCGGGTAGGAACCGATCGGGTCCGGGTCTTTCGGGTAGGAGGGTGTTGGACCCGAATAGGAACCGAAATGGTTTCGGTTCGGTTCCGGTTCGGGTCCTCTCGGTTCCAGGTCGGTTCGGGTTCAAAATTCAAGAACCAAAAAATACCCGAAAAAATCGGATCTTAGATCGGTTCGGGTAATTTCGGGTTTTCGGGTATTTTTTTTGGGTTTCGGGTATTTTTCTGGTATATTTTTCGGGTATATTCGGGTTTTCGGGTATATTTTCGGGTATTTTTAAAGGTTTTCGGGTATATTTTTGGGTATTTTTAAAGGTTTTCGGGTATTTTTCGGGTTTTAGGGTATTTTTCGGGTTTTCGAGTATATTTTTGGGTATATTTTTCGGGTATTTTTTGAAAACCCGAAAAAAACTAAAAAAAAGATATATGGATTCGGTTCTCGGGTACCCGATCGGTTCTCAGTTTCGGGTCGGTTCGGTTCCGGGTCGGTTTGGTTCCGGGTCTTTCGGGTAGAAGGGTTTTGGACCCGTTTAGGAACCGAAATGGTTTCGGTTCGGGTTCGGTTCGGGTCTTTCGGGTCGGGTCCGGTTCGGGTCTCGGGTCTCGGGTAAAATGCCCAGACCTAGGTTCGTAAGAGTGTTTTAGTGGGATTTCTATTGGGCTTGAAGCCCATTACTATCTTAAGAATCTTTTACGGTTTATTCCTTTATATGTCGTATGTTGTTCTGAGAAACACTTATGAAATTATCATGAATTGAATCAAACTTCTTATTCTCCAAACTTCTCCTTCTTCTCGATTATTCTTCTTCATTTCTTCTTCAATTCTTGATTCTCCCCTCCTTTCTTTAGATCCGATCCAGGATCGTATCATATAACAAAAACTTTACTGTGTATATCTCACATGTCTCTTGTCCCTTACATGTGAGGCTAAGAAGATGAAAATTCATGTGTCTTGAACCTCTGTTCCTGTTTGTCTTACAAATTTAACTAAACATTGTTTGTGTTTTGGATTTTCAGTTTGAAGCAACTCATGCTGTCATCAAGGCCATGAATCCTTTGAAGAAATGTAAGGACTTGGGTTTGCTCGCCCTCTCTACAAGTCCCTTTAATGTTTTTTATGCTCGTTCTGCTTTAGTCTATGGAAAAAGTTCTTTAATTTGTTTAACCCATAAACAATAACACCTCTGTCCATAGAATTAAAACGAGGTTGTTGTTGATTGTGACTTTGTTTTGCTGATTTTCTTCAGGTAAGAGTGTAAGACAGAGTCTAAGGATTATTTGAAGACCAAAGTGAATCTCAAGAAGAAGAAGAAAGATGTAATTGCGCGGCGTCTCTTGAAATCCGCCTCCAAAGTAATCGTCTTCTCCTTATGGCCTTTCTATGTCCTTCTTCCTCTGTCTTGAACCTCCGTACATGTTTGGTCTGTGTTTCAGATTTGCAGGTTGAAGCAGATCGTACTGATGATTTGGAGAACCAGAAAGATGTGATTGCTTCTGTCCACAAGGGAAAATCTAAAAGGAAGGTGGAGAGTTCTGACTCTGAGGAAAAAGAGAAGGTATAACAAAAACTTTACCGTGTATATTTCACGTGTCCCTTGTCGCTTACATGTGAGGCTAAGAAAAAGAAAGTTCATGTGTCTTGAACCTCTATTCCTGTTTGTCTTACAAATTTAACGTTGTGTTTTGGATTTTCAGTTTGAAGCAACTCCTGCTGTCATCAAGGCCATGAATCCTTTGAAGAAATGTAAGGACTTGGGTTTGCTCGCCCTCTCTACAAGTCTCCTTAATGTTTTTTATGCTCGTTCTGCTTTAGTCTATGGAAAAAAGTTCTTTAATTTTCTTAACTCATAAACAATAACACCTCTGTCCATAGAATTAAAACGAGGTTGTTGTTGATTGTGACTTTGTTTTGCTGCTTTTCTTCAGGTAATACAGAGTCTAAGGATTATTTGAAGACCAAAGTGAATCTCAAGAAGAAGAAGAAAGATGTTATTGCGCGGCGTCTCTTGAAAGTTGGAAGAACCACCAGGTTTAGCGATCTTCCACCGAAATTGGTTTGTGAGAAGATACTCACCAAGGTTCCGATAACATCTCTGGGAGCAGTACGATCCACTTGCGAATTATGGAAGGCTTTATCCAGAGATTGGATTTTGGGTAAAGCAGCAGCAACAAGGCAGCAGTTTTTGGGGTTCATGACGATGGATTTCAAGGTTTGTTCATTGAGATTCGATCTCCGCAAAGATAAGGACACTGGGGTTGATCTATCTATAAAGCATGTAGATATACTGAATCAAGTTGAGATATCCAATGTCTTTCACTGCGACGGCTTATTGTTATGTGTCCCCAAGGACAACTCGAGACTCGTGGTATGGAACCCGTATTTGGGAGAAACAAAGTAGATCGGACCCAGAATAGGTTTCCACACAGGAGACAGGTATGCTATTGGATATGACAACAACAACAACATCCGTAACCACAAAATCTTGAGGTGTTTGGATAATACTGAGTTTCTCATAGGCAATGAACACATTTCGGGGTACGAAATCTAGGACTTGAGCTCTAATTCGTGGAGAATAGAGAATTATGCATGCGGTGCGTCTTTGAAGGGAAATACCTACTTTTTTGCTCAAGAGAGAGCATAGAACCTGATTATACAGTGGTTGATGAGTTTGAAGATTTTCTAATCTGTTTTGATTTTACAAGTGAGAGATTTGGACTGCATCTACCTCTTCCGTTCCACTCTCTTGTGTTCGAGAAGAGCAGCTCGCGTTGCTATATCAACAGTTGGAGGAATTTGAGATATTGGAGATTTTGGTGACGACTAAGATTGAGCCTGACGCAGTGTCCTGGAGCAACTTTTTGAAAGTGGATATGAGACCACTCACTGGTTTTCAGTTTAATTATGAAGCTGGGAGCTTCTTCATTGACGAGGAGGAGAAAGTCGCTGTTGTTTTCGATATAAATGAAAAAGAAGACACTGAGACCAGTGGGTACCACACAGCTTTCATCATTGGAGATGATGGATACTTTAAATCTGTGTGTCTCGGAGAAGCTCCGCCGGCCATTTATCGTCCCCCCACTGGTGTGCTCTTCTTCTTATCTCCCAAGTTTAGTGCAAATTAACCGACCGTGCAAAAGGAAAGAAAGAAAGAGATGATTAATTTAATGCTACTGAGTTGTTCTCCTTTTGTTTCTATTTGTCTTCTAATAATTTTAAGACTTCCGCTTTTGCATGTTTTTAGCCTTATCGATTGTTCATGTCACTTGTTCAACTGTTTATCGAACCGTTAAGCTTCTTTCATCTCTTTTGTTCCAAGACTTGAAGAAGTTAAGTAAACTTGATTTTTTTTTTTTCCTGTTTTCGGCATTTACTCGTCGTTTCTTTATTCCTCGTCTTTCGAAATGTCAACCTGTCAATCAGTAATTCAAAAGTCTATTAATGTTAAAACTCTGATTTCCTAATATTTGATTTCATGCATTAAAAACCCACCAAGACTTTTTCCCAATTAAAGAGGATTACATATTTAAATCTTCCATTTTGTTTACCTTTCTTCTGGACCTCAGATTTCATTCCCTAATTTCACAAAATTTATACTCTTAACTAGGTAATCCGCCCGCTCGGTTGAGCATGCAAAAAAAAAATGAAAACATATAATTTTATACACATGAGTTCAAATGTTGAACAATATGTTTCATGTTTTGGTTGTTTGATTTCTACTGCAGAACCATTATTAAATTTAATCATAGTTTTTTTTTGTTATGTATACATAATGCAATATGAGCTAAATTTTAAGCGATTAGTGTACATTATGTTAATATGTAATTAAAAGAGATTTAGTTCACATTTTATCATGTGCTGTTTTTTTTTTCAATTTGAGATACAGCTTTTCATGCTTTCGGAGGAGTAGTTTTCATAAAATTCTCTAAATCTTGACTACGATTTCAATGGAAGTACATTTAATCTTAGTCTAAGGGAATAAACTTATGTGTACTTATCATATATAACATACAGTTTTGTCAGCAAACATATTTTGTCAATATCGTCAATAAGCTTTCATAATGTTTCATGTTCATCAAGACCTACAAAGCCTCCCGCCCGTTTAAAACAAATACAATACTATTTGAAAACTAGAAAGAAGCATGTATTATCACACATACACAAATGGAAACACTTGTGTATGACCCTAACAAGAAATCAGAATTCATTATTAGATGAATTTACTGCGGAAAAATCTTTTACGTAAAGAAACATAATAAGCCATGAGTAAAAAAAAGAAGAAGAGGTAAACGAATAATAAGAACAAATAAGAAGAAGATTTTCAGAATTTGATAGGGGTGTGTGCATCTATAATTTTTTATGGAAGTTTCTGGTATATAAATAAGAGATTAGATAGAACTTGAATGTGTATTAGGGTTTAGTCGTAAAATATGTAGTGGGCCTAGTAATTTCTTTTCCAATGTTTATCATATATAAAAAAAAATTGGTCCCAAAATTTGTTGATCGATTTTAGATTTTTTGAAAACATATTGATAATATATTGAGTCTATTGCAGAGCCATTATGATTGAGTCTAATGTTGATAATATAAAGAAGGAAGAAATGTATCAAAATGGGAATTTGGTCTTAGTGGTATGATTCTCGCTTAGGGTGCGAGATAGGCATGGGCGTTCGGGTATATGTTCGGGTTCGGGTCGGTTCTTTCGGTTCTGGAAAATTGGTAATCATTTAGGTATTTTAGAAATTCGGTTCGGGTATATTGAATATAATGCAAAGCCATTATGATTGAGTCTAATGTTGATTATATAAAGAAGGAAGAAATGTATCAAAATGGGCATTTGGTCTAGTGGTATGATTCTCGCCCTGCTAGAGGTCCAAAGTTCAATTCTCGAATTGCCCTATCTTTTATTTTTGTAGTGTTTTTAGGGTCGTTTTCAACAATTAGTTTACTTCCGATAAATCGGATTTGTGCAGGAAAAGTGGAGAATTCAGATGTTACCAATAAACTTCATGCTCCATAATGAAATTATCCGTTAAACAAAACAATGAAAACATATAATTTTATACACAATGAGTTCAAATGTAAAACATCAATTCTCAACCTCCACGACAACCACCATCGTCGACGAGTTAATGCAGGAACTAACCCATTTTTTCGCCATTAAAGCCCAAGAATAGAGCTCGGACTTCCTTTTCGCGAGTTCTCCCCTCCGATTTCTCCCATTTCCCCTCGATTTTCCGATTCAAACGTACCGAAATCATTTTTTATGGCATAAAAACGGCAAAACACGACTGGGCTTGCCGGATTTCGGTGATATTAGACGTTCTGGACGCTCGACGAGGGTGAAAACAAACTCTAAACGGATATATGTACGAATTTTTGCATATGGTCGATTTTCAGATCTGAGTTGTATACTTAGACTGCTTTAGAAGTCTGATGAAACCCACATGGTCAACGAGAGGGTAGTTTTGCAATTGACTTTTAAATACTCAGATTAAAATTGAAGTCTGGTAATTTCCTTTGAAAACAAAAAAATATGAAGAGAGATAGATGGAGGGACTGGTAAGGTGACACGAAAAATGAGAGGTAATTACCAGACTGAAGAAGCTGACGACGGCGGTGGCGGTGGCGACGAGGGTTTCCGGAGAGATGTTTAAGAGAGTTTAGAGAGAGAGAGATTCTTCCTGTTTTAGAGAGAGAGTCGATAATGACTTTTACAGATTATGGTTGGTAACTTTAGTTTATATATGGGGTAAAATCACAAGTAGGGTAACTTATTTCAGGTTAATTTACAGGTTTCCATCAAGAAGTCTGATAAACCATGGAAATTATCAGACTGAAATGACAGTCTGATAAACCTTAAACTTGATAATTACTACTTAAATACCATCATATTATATAGAAAACTTATAACAAACATCAAACTCGTTTAACTTAATCACAAACTAACCAATATATGTAAAAAAAACATTATGAATTAAAAAATTTAGAAACTCTCAATCTAACCCTACAGATAAGAACATGATATCCAACTTCATATGTCGAACATAGACAAAACTCTTGTTTTTTTTGTTATTTGCACAATGCAATATATAACTCAATATTCACACTCTTTTATAGTAAATTACACTCCAAGGGCAAACTTTGAACCCTAATCCAACAAATATTGAGCCTATAAACCGTAAACTCTTACCTACATGGTGTTTAGATCCAAATTTATCTCATACTCACTCATTTTGACTAACTTTTATGTAATTTAAATTTATATACATCTACAATGATTATGTTTAATTTATGTATCAAAAATTTGTATGAAATTTTTTTTAATTATTTTTTAATTTATTTTTTCATATTAAATACAATTTAGACTTCTCGGAGAAGTCTGAGAAAACTTGTGTTTAGATCCAAATTCATCTCCAATGATTCAATTCGATTAAATTTTATGTACTTTTAATTTATATACAGCAACAATGAGTATGTGTAATTTATGTAGTAAAAATTTCTAAAAACTAAATTTGTAATATTTTTTAAATTTAAATTTTCAAATTAAATACGTTTCAGACTTCTCTGAGAAGTCTGAGAAACCCCGATTCTCTGAGAAGTCTGAGAAACCACGACAACCACCATCGTCGACGAGTTAATGCAGTAACTAACCCGTTTTT
>PKMM01041332.1:36798-71479 GCA_002933915.1 Eutrema heterophyllum
TCAAATTGAAATCGGATTTTCTGGATGTGTTAATTGCTTTTCAAAAGCAAGTTGAAAACCAATTTGGAAAAAAAATCAAAGTTTTCCAAAGTGATAGTGGAGGAGAGTTTGTCAACAATCGGTTCAAAAATCATCTACAAAATCATGGGATTACACACTTATTATCGTGTCCATCCACTCCTCAACAAAACGGCATCGCCGAGAGGAAGCATCGACATCTAACAGAGTTGGGATTATCTATGCTATTTACAAGCAAACCCCCTTTAAAATTCTGGGTGGAAGCATTTCATTCAGCAAACTTTATTAGGAATCTGCTTCCTTCCGTTTCTCTCAAGAAGAAGAGTCCTTATGAGCTTTTGTTTAACAAGCAGCCCAACTACTCCTTTATGCGGGTCTTTGGTTCAGCTTGCTACCCGTGTCTTCGCTCCTACGGACAACACAAGTTCGAGCCATGATCACTTCAATGTGTTTTCTTGGGTTATCAGCCTCAATACAAAGGATATCGCTGCTTCTACCCACCTACCGGTCGTGTATACATAAGTCGACATGTCATTTTTGACGAGTCATGTTTTCCTTTTGCTGCCTGCTATAAGGATTTTACTACTCACCATACTTCAGGCTTATTACAAGCATGGCAATCAGCTGATTCTTATGTCCCTATATGTCGTGAGCTCCCCACTATTCCACGACAAATTGTGGAATATCCTCAACAGGAGAATGGCATGGCTTCTCCAACTGTCTCGGCACCTTCGTCACCGTCAGCAGAGGTTAATGAACCTGAAATTATCAGACCTAAAGTCCCAATGGTGCCCGATGTAGAAGCACCGTCACATCCAATGATTACTCGCTCTCGGCCTGGTATTCATAAGCCTAATCCCAGGTATGCTCTTGTTGCTAGAAAAAATATCCCATCTCTGCCTAAAACCATTGCAGAAGCCTTAAGTCATCCAGGGTGGAAACAAGCCATGCTTGAGGAATTAGAGTCTATTTATCAAAATCACACGTGGTCTTTGATTCCCGCTATACAAGAGATTAATGTTCTAGGCTGCTGATGGGTGTTTACTGTCAAACTCAATGCTGATGGAACTGTGTAGAAGCTTAAAGCTCACCTTGTTTCTAAGGGGTTTAATCAAGCAGAGGGAATAGACTTCAATGAAACGTACAGTCCTGTGGTAGGAACTTCTACTATTCGAATTATTCTAACTGTGGCGACTGCAAAAGGATAGGATATTACTCAACTCGATGTGAAGAGTGCTTTTCTTCATGGGGATCTTCATGAGCAAGTTTTTATGGTTCAACCTCCGGGATTTGAAGATGTTACTCATCCACATCATGTATGTTCTCTCAAGAAGGCACTATATGGCCTTAAGCAAGTTCGTCGCGCATGGTTTGATAAATTTAGTACATTTCTTCTTGAGTATGGATTCGAGTGTAGCAGGGCAGATCCATCTCTCTTTGTCTACCATCACAATGGCGACACTATGATTCTCCTTTTGTATGTTGATGATATTTTGTTGACTGGCTCCAATCCAACTCAGTTTCGATCACTGATTTCTGATCTTCACAGTCATTTTGTAATGAAGGATTTGGGTAATCTTCATTACTTCTTGGGAATTCAAGCTCATGCTCATCTGCAAGGCCGATTCCTCTCTCAGTCCAAGTATACCGAGGAGATACTACATCATGCTAACATGTCCACCTGCAATGCTACACACACTCCTCTACCTCTTCGACTTGATCAAACATTTCAAGACACACGGTTTTTTTTTTATCCATCTTATTTTCGCAGTCTTGCCGGCAAACTTCAGTATCTTACTATCACTCGACTAGATATTCAATTTGCGGTAAATTTCATCTGTCAACGAATGCATTCTCCTACCGAGTCTGATTTTGCATTGTTGAAACGTGTTCTTCGGTACCTCCGCGGAACATCTACTATGGGTCTTTATATCTCCAATAACACTGATTTGTCTCTTCTCTCCTATAGTGACAGTGATTGGGCAGGTTGCAAGGACACTCGACGCTCTACAACTGGTTTTTGTGCCTTACTTGGCTCTAATGTTATCTCATGGTCTGCCAAACGTCAACCCACCGTGTCTCGTTCCTCCACGGAAGCAGAGNATCATCCTAGAACTAGCATCTTACAGTAGAATCCATGGCAATTTCGATCTAGTTGAAGAGAAATTGAAAAAATTCAAACCTTTGGAAAATTCATGGAGATTAGGGATTTGTAGTTGTTTACCTTGACAAATCGATGGGGGTTGGTCGAAATCGACGTGGAATGGGAATGGGTATCGAAAATCGAGTGAGGTGAGTGAAGATTTGGCCAAAATCGGTCCAAAATCGAGAGAGTTATCAAGTTCTCTCTTTTTTTTTCTTTTCGTCGCGAAAATGACAAGTGAGGGAGAGAGAAAGTCGAGAAAATGTTAAGTAGAAAACACTTACCTGGGTTCGCGATCGGTTATAACCGATCCGGATAACCGATCCATTCCAATTCTGATGGGTTATAACCGATCCGGATAACCGATTTTGTCCGACGATTTTTCTTTCGTAACCGGTCGCATTTTCATACCCGTTCCGGATAACCGATTTCGTCAAATTCTGATCGGTTATAACCGATCCGTGTAACCGATTTCTTCAGACGATTTTTCCTTCGTAACAGATCGCATTTCTGTAACCAAGCCTGATAACCGATTCATTCAACTCTGGATCGGTTATAACCGATCTGGATAACCGATCCAGCTTGTCCGTTTTTGTGATTTTTCTGTGATGATCCCGGACGTTATCCTGCGAATCCCGACGTCTTGCAACACCTAAAACACACAAAAACAAAGATAAAATCAAACTTAAATCACACATATAAACATATATACAAAGGATAACATGGGATTGCCTCCCAAGTGCGCTTGTTTTAAGTCGTTCAGCTCGACTTTGTTGACGCCTCATGCGTTTTGGGGGTCGGAAAGAGGAAGAGTGACTTGTTCCTCAATCGTGACATTTGCCAAGTACGGCTTGCAACGCTGACCGTTCACCGTGAAATCTCCCCCGGACTTGTCCCAAAGCACTATCGTTCCGTAGGGGTGGACTTCTTTGATCGTAAACGGTCCCGACCATCTCGATTTCAATTTCCCGGGAAACAACCTCAACCTTGAGTTGAACAGCAGGACCTGGTCCCCGGTTTTGAATTCTCGCTGAAGGATTTTTCTGTCGTGGAAGGCCTTCGTCCTTTCTTTGTAAATCCTTGAGCTCTCATAAGCTCCTTGTCGGGCTTCCTCAAGTTCCTCCAGTTGTACCAAACGCTTCTCGGAGGCAGTTTTGATGTCAAAGTTGAGTAGTTTGGTCGCCCACAACGCCTTGTATTCCATCTCCAGCGGAAGGTGGCAAGATTTCCCGTAAAGCAAGTTGAACGGGGTTGTTCCAATCGGAGTTTTGTAAGCCGTTCGATATGCCCATAGAGCGTCGTCTAGCTTAATGGACCAGTCTTTCTTCGTTTTTCCCACCGTTTTCTCCAGGATTGCTTTGATTTGACGGTTTGATACCTCAACTTGGCCAGATGTTTGGGGATGATAGGGTGTAGCTACCTTATGCTTAACGCCATGTCTTTTCAAAAGCCCCTCGAATATTTTGTTGATGAAGTGGCTTCCTCCATCGCTTATGACCACACGCGGAACTCCAAACCTTGGAAATATGATGCTCTTAAATAGCTTCACCACGACCTTAGCATCATTTGTCGGACTCGCTATGGCTTCCACCCATTTCGATACATAGTCAACCGCTACAAGTATGTATTGGTTGCCATACGAGGACAGGAATGGTCCCATGAAATCTATTCCCCATACGTCAAACACTTCCACTTCGAGAATCGGGTTTTGAGGCATCTCGTTCCTCTTGCTTATGTTGCCCTTCCTCTGGCATGCATCACACTTAGATATGAAATCATAAGCGTCCTTAAACATCGTAGGCCACCAGAGTCCCGCTTGTAAAGCTTTTTGGACCGTCTTGAACGTCGCAAAGTGTCCTCCATAATCCGATCCGTGACAACAAAACAGAACCCCGGAAGTCTCCTCTTCTGAAATACACCTCCTATAGAGCCCATCGTTGCAACGCCTATAGAGATATGGCTCGTCCCAAAAGTAATGTCGGACATCTTTGTAAAACTTCTTCTTTGAGTACCCTTGGAGATTTGGTGGTTCCTTTTCGATTGTCAAGAAGTTGACAAAATCTGCATACCAAGGCAAGCTAACCTCCATGGTGTTCATCAACAAAATTTCTTTCATCATGAATTCCGCCTTGTACAAGGCTCGGATCAGGTTCACTTGCTCCTCGGGCAATGAGTCATCGATGGGGATCATCTCTTCGTTTCTCATCCTTGATAGATGATCCGCTACGCCATTTTCAATCCCCTTTTTGTCTTTGATTTCTAGGTCGAATTCTTGTAGAATAAGAATCCACCTTAACAATCTCGGTTTGGCGTCCTTTTTTGCCAACAAGTATTTCAACGCAGCATGGTCGGTGTGCACAATGGTTTTCGAACCCACCAGGTAGGATCGAAACTTTTCAAATGAATAGACAATCGCCAAGAGTTCTTTCTCCGTTGTTGCATATCTCACTTTCGCATCGTCTAGAGTCCGGCTCGCGTAATAGATCACATGGAGCTTTTTATCTTTCGTTTGTCCCAGTACGGCTCCAACAGCATAATCACTTGCGTCGCATATCACTTCAAACGGCAAACTCCAATCCGGTGGCTGCACAATGGGGGCACTTACCAGGGCGTTTTTCAACTTCACAAAGGCTTCGTGGCATTCGTCGTCAAAGATAAAAGCGACGTCCTTGCACAAGAGCCTCGTGAGTGGCCTTGCGATTTTTGAGAAGTCCTTTATGAACCTCCTATAGAACCCAGCATGCCCCCAAGAAGCTTCTGATTCCCTTGACTGTTGACGGAGGTTCCAAAGTGACCATAACTTCTACCTTTGCCTTGTCGACCTCGATCCCGTTTTCAGAAATGCGGTGCCCGAGAAAGATCCCGTCTTTCACCATGAAGTGGCACTTTTCCCAATTCAGAACGAGATTCGTGTCCTCACACCTTTTTAGCACCCTGCAAAGATTAGAAAGACAACCACCAAACGAAGAGCCATATACGGAAAAATCGTCCATAAAGACTTCCATTATATCCTCGGTGTAATCAGAGAAGATAGACATCATACACCTTTGAAAAGTCGCAGGTGCATTACACAACCCAAACGGCATCCTTCGATAAGCAAAAGTACCGTATGGGCAGGTGAAGGTCGTCTTCTCTTGGTCACTCGGGTGTATTGGTATTTAAAAGAAACCCGAGTAACCATCGAGGAAGCAGTAATACGAATGGTTTGCTAGTCTTTCAAGCATTTGATCAATGAATGGCAAAGGAAAATGATCTTTCCTAGTTAAGGAATTCAGCTTCCTATAATCAATGCACACTCTATGGCCTGTGATGGTTCTAGTTGAGATCAATTGGTCTTTTTCGTTTTTGATTACGGTCATCCCCCCTTTCTTTGGAACTACATGAATCGGAGAGATCCAAGAACTATCCGATATCGGATAGATCACTCCCGCTTCAAGCAGTTTCAAAATTTCCTTTTTGACTACTTCTTTTAGGTTTGGGTTTAACCGTCTTTGGTGTTCGATTGAAGTTTTAGACTCATCCTCTAAATGGATTCTATGCATGCACAGCGACGGAGAAATTCCTTTTATATCATTTAGAGAATAGCCTATAGCTCTCCTATACTTTTTCAATTCATTCAAAAGCATAGATGTTTCTTCCTCGCTCAAAGCAGCATTTATGATAACCGGATATGAGGAGTTAGTTCCAAGAAATGCGTACCTTAGACCGTTGGGTAACGGTTTGAGCTGAAGTTGTGGAGCGTCAAGTTCGCTCCAATCATCCTCCACACTAGACTTACCATTGCTAGTGTTTTCTTTCTCTTTGACTGCCACGTTTTCTCCTAACTCCGAGAAGTGTGCTACTGTCGCCCATGGCAGATGAGAATCGAGAATGTTCTCATAATCGATCGCTTCTTCATTCACAAGGTCGCTCTCTTCGCTGTTTTGTGTGAGAGCCACTTCTAGGGGATCCTCCATACTCAACTCAGCCAGGTATTCATCAGCCATCTCATCCATGGTCTCAATGTAGAAAACACTTCCGTCTATGGTTGGCCTCTTCATAACCTCCATTATGTTGAATTTCATAACCAGATCTCCCAAGTGTAGATCGATCATGCCATTACGCACGTCAATGATGGCGCCCGCGGTTGCTAAGAAAGGTCTTCCCAAGATTATGGGATCTGATGGCTCCTCAACCATTTCTAGCACCACGAAATCAGTAGGGATAATGCAGCTCCCAACTTTCAAAGGCAGGTCTTTGAGAATCCCGATCGGAAACCGGATCGTTCTATCCGCCAAGATTAGCGAAATTCTCGTCTTCTTAAAGCTAGTGTATCCAAGTCTCTTAGAAACCGTCAGTGGCATGAGACTCACGCTTGCACCAAGATCGACTAAACATCTCCCAAAGGACAAGGGTCCCAATGAGCACGGTAGCGTGAAGCTGCCTGGATCTTTAAGCTTCTTAGGCAAGTTGTTTTGAATTATCGCACTACACTCATGGTTAATCACTACCATGGCATCTTCAAGTTGCCTTCTCCTGGTCATAACGTCTTTGAGTAGCTTGCTATACGTTGGGCACTCGAGCATAAGATCGGCAAATGGTATGGTAACTTAAACCGTCTTCATGATCTTCTTGAACTTTTCGAATTGTTTGTCCATGATTAGCCGCTTGAATCTCCCCGGAAATGGAATTTTTGGCTCGTAAGGTGGAAGAACGAAATCCACTTTCTTTTTGATGATTCCAGATAAGCCCCCTTTATTCCTCTTCTCCTGATCCTCAGAGATTGGATCGTTCGAAGCATTGCTTCCGTCATTCTGGACTGAGATCGGTTTTTCCGATCGGTTAGTAACCGATCCTGGGTTGCTGATCGGTTTATAACCGATCGGCGTAACCGATCTGGACTGGCCGTTTTCTTCTTGTAACCGGTCGCATTTTGGTAACCGATCGGTCAGATCAATCTTGATCGGTTTGTAACCGATCGGTGTAACCGATTCGGGGCTCTGTTCAGTCAAATCTTCATCAATTTTTTCAAGTCTGTCTTGACTTGGTTCCTCATCCTCTACCACGACTTGTTCCCTCGTTGGTAACTCTGTTCCACTCCTTAATGTGATCGCTTGGCAATACTCTTTTGGATTGATTTCGGGTTTCCCGGGCAATACCCCAGACGGTGCCTTCGATGTTGAGGCAACTTGAGCAATCTGGTTGTCCAAGCTTTTAACGTGTTTTGACAGGTGCTCAAATTTGGCATTCAGGTCCATGTATACACCGTCAACTTTGTTGTTGATATCTACCATCTTCTTGGTAAGTTCAACTTGCCCCTTAGCTTGCCCTTCCAAAATTTGTTGGAGCATACTTTGCACATCACCTTGTGCTTCCTTGTTCGACGAGTTCCCTTGGTTAGGGAAGTTGCTTGGCCTTGGTTGATAGCCCTGCTGGTACTTTGAGTTGTAATTCCTTTGGTTCCCTTGATTTGTTTGAAAATTTCCTCGGTTTCCTTGAAACCCGCCTTGGTTATATTTGAAGCCTCCTTGGTTGAATGGTTTGGGCTGGAACCCTTGCTGGTTCGGTGGAGGGTAGGTCTGATCTTGAGGGTTCTCCACGTTGTTGCTCCTATAAGACAAGTTGGGATGATTCCGATAATTTTGATTGAACCCTCCTCGGTTCCCTTGGTACCCTCCTTGGTTACCAATGTAATTCACTTCGTCTTGAAGTTCATCATTCCCCTATTGTACTACGTCTTGGTACCCTCCTTGGTCTCCATACTCTCCCACGTAGTTGACTGATCTTTGGTTTGCAAGCAGAACCTTGTCCAACTTATCGCTCAAGTCTTTGAACCTTTGATCGTCATACTTTGTATCTCTCACCGTTCGGTCATAGTCACCACCGTAACCTTGGTCACTTTGCGCCAAATTCTCCACTAGAATTTCTCCATTGATAACGTCTTGGCTAGCAAAACTTCCGTTGCTCGCCGTATTCAAGGCCAGTTGGTACTTCTCAAGAACTCCTCGGTGTAGGATCCCGAGAAGTGCTTCTTTGGATACTCCGTGGTGAGGGCAGGCCCTTGTGTACCCTTTCAGCCTTTCCCATGCCTCATAGAACGACTCGTTGCTTCCTTGCTTGAAGCTAGTGATATCGTTTCTCAATTTCGCCGTTTTTTGTCTCGAGAAAAATTTCGCAAAGAATTGCTTCTTGCATTCCTCCCAAGTCGTTATGGTTGCAGTAACCACACTCTTCTCCCACTGAGCAGCCTTATCTCTGATATATCATGGTTTTTACCCCTTTTAGGCCATGATATAGGTCCGTTTTATAGAGTCTTTCTACTATTTTGTAGTGTTTTAGAGTCTTTTACAGGTTTTAGCAAGTTTGGAGCATAATTGGAGATATTGGAGCTTTTTGGAGCATTTTGGAGCAAAACAGAAGCTCGTGTAGCTGAGTACCCGATTTAGAGTCTCAGTATCGATCGACACCATTTGGTATCGGTCGATACTGACTGCAGCAAGGCACGAAGCGCGACTTTAATGAAGAGTTGAAGAATTGCAAAATTGCCCAGAAGTTTTTAGTATTTACAATTTAGCCCAAAACGTGTTTTAGGAGTTTTAATTAGGTTTTTAGCCACTTTGTGAGGAGAGATTGATTTTAGACTTGATTTGATTCTGAGTTTGTGGAGAGAGCTATCTGAGGGAGACAAGTCTGAGACTCTGTTCGTCTGAGAGAAGATTTCGAACCCTTTGTTACTCTCCTTTTATTATTTTATCTGAGTATTATTTCAGTCATGTTTATTGTCTCAATTATCATGTCTGAGTAGTTCTCTTGTTAGGTTCAGGGTTCTCATAAAGGTTTTCTCTGAATGTTAGGTTAATTGAATGATTAGGATTCACCATCTGAATTAGTTCTTCGCCTTAGGTTGCTCCCAAAGCTAATTCTAGACTGATCACCTGGAACTTAGATCTTAGGATAATTGGTTAGGCACGAGAGTGCGATTAATTACCTGACAGAACCTAGGTGAGCAAAATAACTATCCGCAAAGAGATTTGGTTTAGTTGTTTTGTGAACAGATCAAACCTGGACTAAAAGCTGGTTTAAACTTTAGGATTCGCAAAGAGATTTGGAATTCTAGGATTTAGACTTAGATAGTTTTCGCAACGAGAGTTGGTTAGCTATATTTTAGTGATTTGAGTTCAAGAACCGCGCTAAATCTGAATCCTGTTAGTTAGTTCATCTACATTCATTGAATTCCTGAGAAATACCCTGAGCCTAATCTCCTTCTCATCGATTACAACTTGTTTGATTTACACATCTGTTTTAATTACATCTACTTGGTTTAGCTTAATTCTGACCTAAATAATCTGTTGTGCGTTCCCCTGAGTCTCTGTGGATTCGACCCCTAAGTATTACAATCGACAAAGCTTTAGTACTTTAGGGTATTAATTTGAGCTTATCAATCTCCCAAAGAGAATGGGAAGAGAGTCAGCTTAACAACATCTTCCGAGACCCCATTTATCTTCACCGTCCCACAAAGACGATCAAATTGATCAATGTGCTCGATCGGGTTTTCCAGCGGCATGCCCAAGAATCTCGAGTTTTGCACCATGTTTATGAGGCTAGACTTGATCTCAAAGTTGTTTTTCGCAAATGGTGGCGGCCTTATCCCAGTTAGAACCCCTTGTGTAGTGGGTTCATCGAATGCGCCAATCCTTTGTGGCTGTCTAGGTGGATGGATTGGCTGCCTCGGGTCTAAGCCCACTCCCTGGACTTCGTCTAGTGGCGGTGGCGGTTGGTCCTCTCCTAGGTGAGGGGGATCATTACGCTGAGCGTCCATGCCTAAACGCCTTACGTGCTCAGCACGTTCTCTGGTTGCTCTTTGATTATCTCTTTCGTGCCTTCGGATATCTAGCACAAGTGGTTGCAAGTTCTCTTGCCCTTGACTTCTTGTGTGCATACACCTTCAAAAGCAGAGCAAACAAAACAGAGTAGTTTAGTAACAAAGCAAAGATAAATACTTAGACTTAGATAGAATCCAAATCCTAATGGCTATTGCTATCTCCCCGGCAACGGCGCCAAATTGATTAGTCGTTTTTCAACACATCAATTACCCTAATGTGTAGACTACCGCAATCATAACGGTTTGTCGTTGAGTACTTAGGGATCGAATCCACGGAGAGAAAGAACAGCACAGTAAGAATACAAGAAACTACTTAAGCTAAGCTAAACGATTTTTGTTGGCTTTCGTTCTAAGAACTAATTACGATAAAAACTAAAAAGGAAAGACGGAGAAATAAATCATGCAGGACAATTAAAATGATTGCAAGCTAGTTTAAGAAACACAGATTTAAAGAAAACAAGACACTAAATCGATTTTAAACACGAAGATAAAGATATGGATCGTAGGGAACGGTATTCGATTATGAGTATTCGATGATTCACTAATGATGTTTCTAATCACTCAATGAGCTAAATTCTATGGCAAGGACACATATAAGTAGTTTAACTCATTCTCATGATGCTAAACCCTTCAATGAATATTCAAATTAGCTAATCTCTCAATTGCTACAAAATCATCAACAAGCATGAAACACAAATCCTCTTTAGCCAATTAATGATCCTTAGTCATGATTCTCATCTTGCTAAGCATCAACAACATGATTAGAAATCTTCTAGACAATTACTAAACCTCTCTCAAGTGTAATTTGTCCATGTTCTAGAAATTGAGTAGCTAGTTCAATCCTAGCTTTAAGACCACTTCTAAGCATGAGAACTTCTTTAATCTTGTTCTAAACATCAAGAGATCATCATCTATCCCTCTAAATCAACCATTCCCACAATCCATAATAAAACTACTCACACATAACTAAATCACAAAACAAAACCGAACAAAAGCAAGACATAGCTAAAATAAGAAGATTGATAAAAGAAAAGTGAGAAAATCTTCACTAAGGTGGATTGGATCTTGAATCTTTCATACAAATACAAGAGAGGAGGAGATAAGAGCTCTAGAACAGTGAAAAGAACAGAGTTTTTCGTCAGTGTGTGGTTGCTAAGAAAGCACAACAAGTGTGAATATATTACAAAAAGTTTGGACCCCAAAGTCAAGCTAAAAATCCGCAGACATTCTTGATCGGTTATGGCGATCGGTTATAACCGATCGCCTGTGTATTTTTCCTGCCATCGGTTATGGCGATCGGTTATAACCGATCGCCTGTGTATTTTTCCTGCCACCGGTTATTGCGATCGGTTAGTAACCGATCGGCTGTGTATTTGTCGTTGGATCGCTTTCATCGATCGGTTATAACCGATCGAACTTGTAAATTATGGTCCCCTCGTTCCTCATTCGATCCTTGCGGTTCCTCATCGAGCTTCGATCGTCTCCTTCCGTTTACGCTCATCCAAATCAGTTCCGAACACCTGAGAACGGCTTCAGCAAGCCAAAAAGAACGCAAAAACGACCTAGGACATCCTAAATGCAATGTGACTCGATTTGGACCTAAATGTAATAGATACGTAATAGAAACTATACGAAACACAAAGAAAACGAAAGAAAATATGAGACTCGAAGTGGTAAAATACAGTGATATCAACTCCCCCGGACTTGCCTTTTGCTTGTCCTCAAGCGAACCAAACAAAGTAAGCCAAGAAGAGAGGTTAGAAGACGGGGACTCATATCCGAAAGGAAACACACGAAACCTTCAACGCAAGGTCCTTAGGTAAACATGTCATAATGCAAAAATCGCTTCTATTCTTACGAACTTCTCCATGCCTATCGCAACTCGAATCTTTTACTCAAATGTCTAAGATTTCAGAATCTACAAGCATTCGAATCAACCAACTCTTTAACATTCATTTAAATCTTTTCAAGTGCGGTCTCACAAAAGGGAATCTAACACATTCTCAATCGGCTTTGGTGAGAAAGGCATTGAAAGCATAATGCATGAGGAGGTTCAAATTTCTCGGGTGACTTATTCTCAAAAACGTAATGCATGGCAATTCGAAAAAGCAAGGAAGGAATGGAACAAAGATGTACCAAAGATTATCTTCCATCCTATCCTAACTTTCTAATATCTCGTCTTAAACTCATTGCCTCACAGTTGCTCATCCCGTAAATAAAACCCGTAGCTTTATTTTTTTTTATTTTTTTTTGCTAGACATACTCATTGTTTAAAACCTCATTTCTTCTTATTTTGTTGACACTCTAGGGAAATTTCTCTTCTTAGTCTAAACTCTTATTCTCTTTTTCTCTGTTTTTTTTTTCTTTTTCTTTTATTGATTTATTTATTGAACGAGAGTTTAGACAACATTGAATACACGGTCATCTCCTAGAGTTTCTCGCTTTCTTTTCTACTTTCTTTCCACACCTTAGACTATTTCTTTTAACCTTGAACCGATTTCCTCTCACCCCCATCCTCACTTCACTCACCATTCAATCCAGCTTATCCTAACCATTCTATTTCCCAGTTCCCGAGTCATTTATCTAAAGAAGATAAGCCCTGTCGTTCCTTTCTCTTACAAGATTTTTCAATTGTATGCATTTTCAAGAAAAAGGCCTCACTCACAAATAACAAGGGTTTAAAACAATTGGTTTAGGTGATGAGGTGGGGAACTATCCTAAAAATGAGGATAGCTACTCGAATTAGCACAAGAGCGGCAAAGGGGATAAGAAAATTCGAGTATCTATATTAAGACCATGAGAATGCATTTCGATTCCTTAGGCGAGACAATTAATGTTCAAGTTAGGTTCAAGTAAATAGAGTTGGAATCAAGTCTTAGCAAGCTTCATCCTAACCAAAGACAAGCAAGCCAAGAGATCAAAGCATGGAGTTTCCAATTTTTCAAATGGTTTATGCATCAAAACATGTTTATCAAGGGCAATGTTTTTAAAGTTCATGTGTTTAATCATTGTCCCCTATGCAAATGAGTGCAATTCTACAAGTTTCTAGACTCAATCCTATTAAAATTGAAGAGTGGAAAATCAAATCCTAAATTCTAAAATAAGACTCAAAAACCAAAAAAAACGAAAATAAGACTCAAAAACCAAAAAAAACGAAAATAAGATTCAGAAACAAATAAAATTCAGATTAGTATTCCCCCCGGACTTGATTTACACCGTCCGGTGTATCACAAGTTTGAGAGATAACAAAAGTACATAATGAAATAAAAACGCAAAAGAGAAAGATGTTCAAAAGTTGGATAGCTCACAAAGTTTTGTCCTCGCTTTGTCTTCATTTCAGGTGTAGGTGGATGTGCTTGGTCCTGCCTCGTGGTCCTCGGTGTGATGAGAAGGGTCATCGTCCATCTCCTCGCCAGCTTCATCGTTGTCTTCATCGTCCGAGGAGACGTAGTTGGGCGGTTGGAGCTTCTTGACTTTGCGGAAGAGCTTCGCTATTAGCTTCGCTATTAGCTTCTTGTGGGTCTCGTTGATTTTCCGTTGCAACTTGTTGATCCGCATTTGCACCTTGTAGGCCAGGTGGACAGTCTTCTCCCTCTTGGTCTTTGGGGTGAAGTCGATCTCGGGAAGTGTGTCGGTGGTGTCCCCGTATAGATCGTCGCCCGTCTCATCATCAAGCGGGTTGTCTTCTTCTGCGGCGGGTTGTTGCTGCTCGTCTTCGTCCCGGACGATGGCATCAATATACTCGTCCTCTCGCAATCTGAATTCAACGTTGTCCAACCCCAATAGGGTAGTCCGCGCAGTGTTGGGGAGCTTGAAGGTTCGCGTCTTCTTGCTGGCATCGTACAGCTTGTACACGTTGTCACTTCCTCCCTTTAGAAACCAGTTCTTGATGAGGTAGGTGCGGTCGATGTAGTTGCGGTCTCCGTTCGGTGAATAGCGACGTAGGTCGACACCCGCCTTTGCGAGGAGCGGTGTAAGGAACCCTCCTAACCATAGATGCGGCCTCTTCGCCGTCTTAGCCCAAGACCGGAAACTCACAAGTCGTGTCGCTAGGAGACTCCCGTAGTTCACATTATCTCCCAATTCGTCGTCAATGGGATCTCCGCTGCTATCTCTCAACAAGCCCTTGATCCCTTGGTAGATGAAACACAGCTCATCCAATTTCACTGCTCCCGTCTCATTCCTCGCGTAGAAAGTGTTTGCTAGCAACTTGCAAACATATCTGAGCACCGGGTTTCTCACCAAGGTCGTCTTCGCGCTGTGGCTCGAGTAAAAGCCTTCCGCAATACTTTGCCACACGATATTCCCAGCATACAGCACCGGGAACTGGGCTTGGGTCTTCTTCGCAAACCCGTACGCATCACACAAATCAAAGATGGACAACGCAAATTCGTTGTCATCTACCTTGAACCTAAGTGTCCCGTCTTGCGCCCGTTTCTCCTTAGGGTCCTTGTAGTCAACCGTGATTGTGGCCAATAAGTGCCGGACCGGAACCTCAAATGTCGGCGCGTCCATTGTCGTCAAGACGCCTAAGCCGATCGAGTCGTAGAACGCGCTCACGTCCTCAAATAGACCCATAGTCCTCAACAATCCTTGATCCGGAAACCGCGTCGAGTTCATCTTGAACTTCTCAAAGCCCTTGAGCGCTTTCTTCTCCGTCTCCGTCCATACGACAGCTTGTCGTTCCCGTGTTTCCGTCGTTCGCTTGCTCGTTGATCGTCTTGTTTTAGTCGCCATTGCCTATAAAAATCAGATGGAACTTAAGAAAGGGGCAATGCATAACAAATCAAACAAACCCAATCAACAAGAATGTAGAATATTTATTCACAAGAATTCGAATTCACCAATTCCACAAATTCACAAATATGCCAATAAAAATTCAATAGTCCGGTAAATGCGAGTGCATGGTGAATCAAAATTAATATAAATATTGATGAAAGCCAAATGAATCAATGGCAATCAAAAACCCCAAAATTTCAACAAATCCCGTTTTCAAAAAAATCGGCACTATTCACGCTCAAGAACACTAAAAATTTTCCATTGAAAAACGATGATTCGTGTTCCTTTCTTCTTCTCCCAAGCTCTTTTCGATTGACTTTAAAATATCGGCCCTGTGATTTCTCTTCATTCGCCGATTCCACGCATCAGCCACCGTTGCCAGCAGTGGTAAGCCGAAATCAATAACCCCTCTTTCTCCAGTTCTGTCCAGAATGCAACCCAAAGATGACCAAGTATCAAACTGTTTCTGCAGCAAAAGTCTCTTCAAACAAGGGTTCTTGGATGTGGAAAAAGATTCTAAAGTATAGAGATCTTGCAAAGGTTTTTTTCAAGCTACTCCAAGTCACTCCTAAACACCTAAAAAAGGCTCCAGCAAGCCAAAAGAAAACAAAAACGACCTAGGACATCTAAAATGTACTGTGACTCGCTTTGGACCTAAATGCAATGTATATATAATAAAAACTAGATGAAACACAAGGAAAACCAAAGAAAATATGAGAGTCGAGGTGGTAAAATACAGTGATATCAACTCCCCCGAACTTGCCTTTTGCTTGTCCTCAAGCNAGTTGGTGATGCTCATCAAAACCTACCTTATTAGTTGTAATCGTCCTGCAAAAGACAAATAACGAGCAGTCCATGTACCGATTCTGTTCCTTATTGTCTCTATCATTGGAGCGTAGTCTTCCGCTGACATCCGTTTCGTTAATAGGGGTATACCTAAATAACGAATCGGTAAGTAACCTGATTCAAAGGCGAACTTCCGCTCAATATCCTCCCGGACATTCTGCGTTATTCCTGCTAGATACATATTTGACTTTTCCATGCTTATCTTCAAACCCGAGATTTCTCCAAAATTATCAAAAATTTTGACAATACCTTCAATTGAGCGAAGCTTTCCATCAGAGAGCACCATCAGGTCATCAGCAAAACTCAAGTGGGTTAGTCCTAAGTTGTGGGTTAGTCCTAAGTTCTTACACCGGGGATGATAACCTACTTTCCTTGATGTAGCTGTCTTATCCAGAATCTTCGAGAGGACATCCATAGTTATAACGAAGAGGTATGGTGACAAAGAGCAGCCCTGACGTAGCCCTCTGTCACTCTTGAAAAACCCAGCCAGCTCACCATTAACTTGAACTGAGAACGACGCCGTTGTAATGCACAAAGTTATCCAATGTATGAATTGTTGAGGAAAATTCAACGCCTTTAGAGTGTTTATCAGAAAGGACCATTGGACTGAGTCGAATGCTTTTGAGATGTCGATCTTAATTGCCCATCGCCCCGAGATGCCTTCTTTGTGATAGTCATGAACAAGTTCAGTAGCAAGTAGGACGTTCTCAATTAGTAATCTATCCGCCACAAATGCAGACTGATTCGCTGAAATGAATTTTGGCAATATCTTCTTCAACCGATTTACTAAGATCTTTAAGATGACTTTGTAGATCACGTTACAGAATGAGATGAGTCTGTAGTCTTTCATCTCCCTTGCTCCCTCTTTTTTCGGGATGAGAGCTAGAATCGTTGTGTTGATTCCTTTTGGTAAGAATCCCTTCACAAAGAAATACTGGATCGCGATTGTGAATTCCTTTCTGATAATGTGCCAAACTGATTTGTAGAATTCTGCTGTGTACCCATCAGGACCTGGGGACTTATCTTTTGGCATTTTGAAAAGTACCTCACGGACTTCCTCATCTAGAACCCTCTGAGTTAGAGTGCAAGCATCTGATTCCCCAACTCTATAATCAAGTATACTTTGTAGCTTCTCAACCATAATACCCGTGTAATCGTTTGGAGTGTGTTGTAGGAATTCTCTGAAGTGCTTCTCAGCCTCGCTTTTGATCTCCTCCTTGGTCGCCGCCACTGTTCCATTTAAACAAATGATTTCCCTTATTGTGTTTTGAGAATTTCGTATAGCCACTCCTCGGTGGAAAGACTTATTATTACCATCTCCAACCTCTAACCAATGCATCTTTGATCTCTGTTTGAGAAATTTTTCCTCTAACGTCGATAGCAAGTTCCATCTTTCATAAGCTCTGCCTTCTTCCTCCATGGCTGAGCTTGAGGGATTGGATAGGTTAATTTTCTGTTTTTCACACAGAGTTGTGTAAGCTACCTTTGTCCTTTTTGAGAGATTCCCAAGCCTATCTTTCGCAAGGAGTCTGATGCTTGGCTTCAATGACTTTAGTTTCTTTGAGAAGCGGAACAAAGAAGATGTAGAGAGAAATAGCGGTTCTGTGTCGTTCCAGAAATCGTTGACCATTGGTTCAAATTCTGGCATTGCCGCCACAACATTAACAACATGCGTTGTCGCTATATTGATTTTGCAGCGGAGATGATCAGAACAACAACCTGCTTCAAAAACACTATACGAGTTAGGATATGATTGCCCCCAAATGTCATTTACCAATACCCGATCAATCTTCTTCGAAACTAGACCCTCCTCTCTTTTATTGCACCACGTGAATAGGGGTCCTTGAGAGGCCATATCTAATAGAGAACAATAATTAACCGTTGCTTGGAAATCCCTCATTCCACCCGTAATTGTAGCTCTTTTAGACGAATGCTCTTCAAGTTTCATTATCTCATTGAAATCCCCAAATATCACCCACGGTTTATTTCTGATTATTGGAGAGTTTTGATGATCCTTCAGGTCCTTCCATAGATCCTTTCTTTCCTCCATAAAATTTGATGCGTAGACAAAAGAGCAGAAGAACTCTTCATCTAGATCCTCTAGTTTCACCGAGCATGTTATGATTTGACCACTCTTGAAAAACGGTGTAAGCCTAACCGTATCCTTCCACACAACCCATATTCGACCAAGTCGATTGAACTCATAATTATTTAGAACCGACCAGCCTCCGAAAATTGTGTCACAAATTCTCTGACTTTTAGTCTCCTTTACCCTTGTCTCCAACATACATCCAAACTCGAACCTTCCTTCATTCACCCAGCTTCTTATAACGGAATGTTTTGTAGATTTGTTTAGACCTCGAACATTCCAAAAGAAGCCCGACATAATTATTTGTTCTAGGTGTTTTTCTTTTTACCCGACACAGATGGAGGCCCCTCCTTTTTGTGCAAGGCTAAAGATTTAGAACTTACTTTATATGTCTTTTTGACAGAGCGGAGAGATACCCTCGTACCCTGACCTCCACTTGAATTTTTCCTCGTAACTTCTTTTTCCCCCATTTTGTGCTCCTCCATTTGTTCAATCTCACCTTCTTCTTTCTCCTCTTCATTGGTCTCTTGTTCTACCACATCTGCTAGAAGGAGGAACCGTGATGGAGATGTCATAAGGTCTCCATTTTGAATTTGTTTTGAGCCTCCAGATCGCCCCTGCTTTCCTGGAGAGACCTTGAACCAAACCCTCTCCTTATCCACTTCATTCGCATCACCATTTATACCTTCTTCATTGTCCAATTTTGTTTCTGAAATGTCCTGTGTTTCGATCTCTCTTTTTCCTACCATTGCCACTTCCCTATTCCCCGAAGACGTCGCATCCTTCGCAACATTCTCACCAACTATTTCCACAAAATCAATCTCCTTTTCTTCTATCCTCGGGCGATTGGCATCAGTTATGTTCTCCACATCTTTTTCCACAGCTGTCCTTGCCTCCACCATGGTCATTGGAATCATAGTAGATGGCGTAATGATTTCACTAACCTTTGGTGTTTCTTTTCGCTTAAGAATCTGAATTTTCTGGGATTTTGATACGCAAGTATCTGTAGTATGACCCCATTTCTCACAAGTTGTGCATTTTGGTGGCAGCCATGGGTATGAGTACTCTACCTCAACCTCCTCGTCCTCATTTAAATTGAAAAGAAAAAAATTAGGTAATTCCTTCTTCAAATTTGCTTCGACAAAGATTTTTGCTTCCTCAAAACTCTTACACTGCTCTGTATCTGGATGAAGTCTTTTCGGTTTTCCCACCTTGCTTGCAAGGAACCCCAGACCTTTCCCAGAGAATAATTGGTGAGGAACATTTTTCAGAGTAACCCATAGAGGCATTGTTTCGATGGATGGTTGAGAATCCTCAGCAATTGGACTCCACTTTGACATAACCATTGGAACTCCTGCGATGTTCCACATGCCCCTTCGAAGGACTCTAGATCGTATCGATGACTCCTTTATTTTGAATTTAACCGTATGGTCATCAACCACAAAGACGTCAACTCGGACTGTGTTATCTCCTAGAGTCCAGATTTTGTTGACAATTACATGGATTTTACCCACGTGGGGGGCTGTTGATAGAAAGCGGCCAACTAGAAGATCTTCCCAGATAGGCGAGTCCTCGAGAACGAAGTCGGGCACAGTGATTTTTCCCATCTCATCTGTTTCGACTAAATCAAGATCGACTTCTTTCTGAGATTTTGATGGTTTTGAATTTGTAACTAGATCTAGCTACGGTTCCGTTGAGACTGGCTTCACAGACTTTTGGAGGATGGAAAGGACTTCGGATCGTCCAGGCGGATGGCCCGCCGGCGACTCCATCGATCAAGATGGAGATCCGATCGAAAGAAGAAGAAAAAGAAAATCTCACTTTTTTCGCTCTTTTTTGCTCTCACCTGCTCCTTTGACTTTTGCTATATCATAGTTCCGAATGGGAAATAGATTGTTCTCCCTATGAATAAAGAAACATCATAGAAGCATAATACAAGATTCTTAGTGAAGCATTATACTGGTGAGACTTGTTTATATCTAGCTTATCATGAGCATCAAAAACAGTTTTGGAAAAGCAAATCGTCAACTCTTGGAGCTACCTGACATGATTCGTCGGAGAGACAGAGACTGTGGTCGAAATGGCTTCGAAGTCATCTTTGTTGCGATCGGGAAAGAAGACATCGTGCCTCTTGCCCTCGAAAGTAGAAGCGTGAAGTCAGACTGTGCTTGTGTTGAAATTGGGCTTTTAGAAAAAATCAGTTGGACCAAGCAAATTTCAAGTCCATTCCCGGCAGAATCTGTTTGACGTTCTTGACCAGTGTGGAATCAAGGGGTGGGAAAGGCTTTCGGTAGAGAAGTTTGTACGTGAAAGAGACTTTCAATTCTGGAAAAACGAAAGATACAATTTAGATCATCAAGATTGTGATGAAGAATTTTGGAGCCATGATCTAAAGTTTTCCTGCAGTTTTGAATTGTTTACAGTCTAATGCTTGTTGGTGATTGAACGTTGCCTGAAAGTATGGCTGTTGTAACATCTGTAAGGCTTTGGTTTAGCGGTAAAGGAGTGCAAAGTTGAAACAAGAAAGTTTCAGGGTCTTCAGTTTTTGTTGTTGACTGTGTCTTAAGCTCTGGAGATTCTAATCAAAGTAATCCTAATCTCTGCAACATTGCAAACTGGATTCACGAGATCAATGGTGTCTCATCAAGAATGAGAAACAAGAGGACAAGATTATTTTGTATCGAAGCAATCAAAATTGGATAGAGACAGATTCGATGAAGAAATTTTACAAGATGGAATCTCAAGTGGTTTCAGAAAGGAAAGAGTTGAATTTGCTGGATGTTCTATATTGGTGTTTATGGATGCTCGTGTGTTGCATAGTTACTGAAATGGAGATTCAAATTGAATACAAGTCTGTGTGCTGTCTTGACAAAGGATTGGCTGAGGTCATAATCTGTAGTTTTGTGATGCAAGTGTGGAAGCTTCTTTTTGAAAACCTGTTGAGAAGATGGAGTCTTAAGTAAATCATGGTTATTGGTTGTCTTTAGATTGTTTAATAAAAGAATCATGATCGCTTCAAAACTAGAGGAGCTGGTGTTTCTGATTTTTGCATTTGAAGTGAAATTTGAGATCTGATTTGCAAAGAGGTTCCCGTTTGAAGAAAGTTTCAGAGGCTGAAGAAAGATGTTGGTCCTAATGTAAGAAGAAAGTTCTCACCGGGAAAAGTTTGTTTCTGATTCAAAGAAATCATGGGTTCTGGTATTGACTCAGGGTTATGAGGATTAGAATTGATTCATCAATTTTTAAAGTTCAAAGCTTGGAGACGTTTAACATGCATCCACTGCAAATCACAAGGTAATATTGTGATGTTCTTGGTTACACTGTTTTGAATAGAGCCGAAAACAGAGTTTCACTTTGGTTTCAGATTGTATGTTTTGGTGTGAATGTGTTTGGTTGAGTTTTGCTACAGATGGGTTCAAGTGTGACTGAAAGAATAGCATTGAAACTCACAGGTTCTGGTTACTAGGGGTTGTCTTAGGAATTTAAATCTTTACATGCTGTTGCATTATCTGTGAATGTTTGGGAATTGAAAATCACATTTCAGATTTGTGAATCACATCATAGATGTTGTTGGAACAGAAGGCATAGAGATAAGACCTAGAAGAGAAAACCAGAGAACTTCTATGGAAGAAGAAGAAGAAGAAGAAGAAAGCATCTTCTTGAGAGCTTCTGAAGTGAAAGAATATGAAAGCTTTGTCATGAAAGTGTAGAGAAGGTAGTAGAATATGGTCGGTATAGGATTGAACTTTCTTGTTCTCTAGCTTGCGTGTTCTTATCTATGTGGATGATCTAATTATTAGTTGCAGTGACTTGGGTATGTTAGGCCAATTCAAATCATATTTAAGCAAGTGCTTTCACATGAAGGATATTGGCAAAGCCAAGTACATAATTTTCTCAGAATCGAAGTTGCAAGGGGAACGTCAGACATTTTTCTTTCTCAACGAAAGAATGCTATAGACATCATAGCTGAAGCTGGTTTGCTTGGTTGGAAACCCTTGTCTGTGACGATTGTACATAATAATACTTTTTAATCGAATGATCCTATGAAGTTCAAAAGACTTGTTGGTCGATTAGTTTACTTGACTATCACGCGACCTGAATTGTGATATGCCGTCCTTGTCTTGTCGCAAGTGATGCACGAAACTAAATGAAGCACACTGGGATGCGGCGGTCCGAGTTGTTCGATATATTAAAGGGTGTCCTGGTAAGGGCATCTTGTTAAAGGCATATGGTCATTTGCGTGTGCAAGCGTAGTTTGATTCAGACTGGGCTTCGTGTTCTCGCACGCGCGATCACTATCGACTTATGTAGTACATATTGGTGGATCGCCAATCTCTTTGAAGAAAAGAAGCAAGAAACTATATTTTATTCACTGGCCGAGGCAGAATATCGAGCTATGGCAGCAGTTTTACGTGAGCTGAAATAGTTGAAAAGCTTGTTGGCAAATTTGGGATACAGCAAGAAGGTTCCATGGACTTGTTTTGTGATAGTAAGTCAGCAATGCACATTGCAGCAAATCACGTGTTTTATCTAAGAACCAAAATATTGAGTCCGATTTCACAGTGTTAGAGATGCGTTTCGAGATCTTCTCATTTCTACAAAGCATGTTTGCACAACAGAGCAAGTAGCGAATGTGCTCACGAAAGCTTTGGATCGTTCAAGCTTCGACTACTTATTATCCAAGTTGTGCGTTTTTAATTTACAGGCTCCAATTTGAGGAAGAGTATTAAGAGAGGTTTTAGATGGGTCTAGAACCTAATTAGATTATTATATGTGTATAAGTCAATAGGATAATGATCAAGTGTATTTAGATAAACATAGAATATAGTCTGAGAATCTCTGTAAAAGTGTATATAAGGCAATTGCCATGATCGGATAGAAGCATTCAGTTTTCCCAAAGCTCTTCCTTTGTTTACGGATCACCCTAAGCCTTTTATCCAAAACCTCAAAAATAGCCAAAACATTATTCTCTCTTGCTCTCTAGATATGTATTTAGGTGTCTTTTTATAGTTCAAAACCCCTCTGATAAAAACTAGACACTCCCAATTGTCTGTGAGAATTGAGAAGTGACAAAAGTAATATTGTTTTAGTCTGTGTATTATCACTTAGTTGTACTCGGCATTTCAAATTAATATAAGGAGATGCTTTCTTGGATGGAGTAGAATAACTCGTGCCTAGACCTTCGTGGCACTTCACAAATATTACTTCCATTATCTGCACGATAACAAAAACAAAAAAATTTGGCTAGAGTGAATAAATCTTTAAAATAATCTGTTGTAAATTTAACTTGATTAATCAGTTATAAGATAATAGATTGTGAGTCACCTGAAAAAGTTGATTAGTTGTGGAGACGACAAATGATCATCGATTAGTGTGTCCCAGTGTCTTGTTGTTCCGTTATCATGGGATCAACATAAAAATCTTCTTCCTCAAGATGCATCAATGCCCCATCCCCATGGATGTTGCCCGAAGCTCCACCAAGACATAATGAAAGCTCAAGATTCAGATCTGGTATTCCCGTGCCCGCTACAGATCTGATAAGTTGTGGAGATGACAAAAGATCCTCGATTAGTGTCTCCGTGTCTTGTTGTTCTGTTATCATGTGATCAACATACAAAGCTTCTTCCTCAAGACATCGATAAGAAGGACAAAGTGAATGATACGTCAATGTTTCTTCCCCATGGAAGTTGCTCGAAGCTCCACCAAGACCTAACGAAAGCTCAAGATTCAGATCCGGTATTCCCGTGCCCGCTACAGGTAGGTTGGGAGGTTTTTGAGATGTTACAACTGTCATCTGCATTATAATAAAACAACTAAATTTATTAATTATTATAACAAGATATTCACCCATTTTCAAGTTGATCCTAAAAAACATGTAAGAGATTCTTGAAAGTTTCGAGTTCAATTAAACCTACCTTCATTCGCTTCTTGCTTCTCTCACTATCTGCATCATTTTCTCCAGACTGGTGATTGTACTCCGCTTCAGAGCTTCTCTCACTCTGTGCACCATTGTCTCCATCCTGTTGGTTGTACTTTGTTCCAGAGCTTCTATCCATAGATGGAGAGATATCCAAGATTCGTATACCGCATCCTTTTATTCTGTTGGCTGTTCTCGGTTTCTCAAACTCAAATTCATCATCGTCGTCAAACTCCACTTTCACATAGTCGAATTCAAACTCAAATTCCACATTGTTGTAGTCCAGTTGCGATAGAGGACCATGAATTTCTTCTCGATTGCCGATATCAAAATAAAACACGACTAGCTGATCCATCCTAAATGAGTATATGCTAACATCACATCGAAGCTTATCCTTTACGCCTCTGAATTTCCAGTGTATAATGATAATTGGATCAAAACCTATTTCGAAATCACCCTTAGGTTCAAGAATGATGCAAGCCTTAACCCTCAAAAAACAGTGAGAAAGAAAGCTCTGAGATAAAGGGACAGTTAAGGAACTGCCACAAGTTCGATGCGTGAAATAAGTTGGCACTTCTTCACCAGGCATGGCTGCATATAAGAAATCTGATTTTAGGATGAGTTCCTGCGCATCTCGATCCAAATTGAAGCAGTCAACGAAATAGAATTTAGTAATTGGATGATATTCAACTCCCTCTGGACTTGATTCTGCAATAGTTTTCACCAGACTTGCATCAGTGATTGACGTGAGTCCACTAGAGCGTGTAAAATACACAGATTCAAGTTGTTTCAAGTTCCAAATTGTGGCTGAGATTTTTCTTAACTTCTTACAATGTGTCATCCACAGTATCTCGAGTCCAGCGATGTTCTCAATCCAGGAAGGAACTTCTTCAATAGCAGTGTCGTCTAGATGGAGCACTTTGAGGCTCGTTGAAATCTGAGGAAAACTCGTCAACCGTGAACATCTACTGAGATAGAGACGCTTGAGAGATACCAAGTTGATGTCTGTTGGAAGAACCACGAGATCTGTGCATGCCATCATATTTAAATGTACCAATTTATCAAGATTTCGAAATGAAGAAGGAAGCGTCACCAAACTTTTGCAATCGCTGAGGGACAAACCTACAAGACTGGTTGAAAGATCTGGAATTTCTTTAAGGTTTTCACATCTTGACAAATCCAATGTAAAGAGACTGGTGGCTTTTGAAAGATCTGGAATTTTTTTCGGGTTTTCACATCTTGGCAAATCCAATTCGACGAGACTTGTGGCGTTTGAAAGATCTGGAATTTCTTTCACGTTTTCACATCTTGACCAATCCAATTTGACGAGACTGGTGGCTTTTGAAAGATCTGTAATTTCCTTCAGGTTTTCACATTCTGACAAATTCATTCGCTTGAGATTGATGGCCTTCGAAAGAACTTGTAATTCTCTCAGGTTTTCAGATTGGAACAAATTCATGTCGACAAGACTTTCAAGCGACTGAAATATACGAAAAAACAATTGTTATTACAGAATCTTTTTTTTTTTTGAACAACTAATTTATTAAGATAGTAGAGTATTACATCTTGGAAATAACATGGGAGAAACGATGGAGGGAGCTCTTTGCAAGAGCATCAGCCTTCCCATTCGAAGAACGAGGGATAAAAACAAAATAGATAGTTAAGAACAAGGATGCAAGAACTTTGATATCAAAAAGGAATCCGTAGATTTCCTTGATTGGTTCCTGCGATGAGATGGCTCGGACAAGGTCTTGAGCGTCTGACTTGATACAGAGATTGACGAGGCCCATCTCCAGGTCATGGTTTAAGGCTGAGCGGATCGCTAGAGCTTCAGCCATCAGGGGAGAGCTGACAAAAGATTATGCGGATTGTCCAAAACTCAGTTCAGATTAGTCGTGATCGAAGAAGACCCAACCTGTACCTGCTGTTTTAGTATCAGTTCTCCACGCTGCATCAGAATGGCAGGAGATCGATCATGGATGTTGTTGTTGCGAGAAAGGGCAATGGAAGAACAAATGTTCTGTTGTTTCAAGTTCACCGCAGTGAATGCAGCAAGAATTCGCTAGCAAACCACGATTAAGAAGGTTTTCTCCTACAGGAAGTGCCTTTTGAATAGTTTTCCAAAGTAAGAGTTTCATCTTTGGGGAAACATTTCCCATCCAAATCTCAGAGTGCCAATTGAGATTAATTACACCTTGAGCTTCAGGTTGAGGGTTCTCTGACATTGAGATGTGATACCCAGATTTCGAGGAATAATCTCATGTTTTAGATGGCAGCCAAACATAGCAATCCTTTGCTCCTTTTTTGCTCGGTCTAAGACAGAGTATGTCCGCGACATACATTGGAAGAATTTCCTCAATTTTTTCTCTATTCTAATCTTGCGATTCCTCGGAGATGAGGTCTGAGGCTTTAAGGTCCGTAGTGAGCAAATTTTAAGGTACGAGGGGAATGCAGGGAGAGGTTAAAGAGATACACGGATCATTCTAAATAGATGTATCTTTACTATCACCAATCACTTTCCCTAATTGTTTCGATAGGAGATCTCGACCCACTAAGATTCCACGCCATCCATGCGATGCAGCTGCATGTGCTATAGTCAAAAGTAGAGGTTTGTCTTTGCAATACTTCCCACAGAGAACTCATGCAAAGCTTGGCTAGAAGAGCGTCATTGAAATTTTGAATTTCTCGGAAACCAAGTCCCCCATCTCTCTTCGATTTTGTTAGCTTAGTCCAGGCGATCCAGCACATCTTCTTTTTTCCTGGTTTTGCATCCCACCAGAATCTAGTCAACGCCGATTGGATCCTTTTGCATAGACTTGCCGAAAGTTTGAAGCAGGTCATTGAGTAGGTGGGGATAGCCGATAGTACATATTTTATCATAGTAAGTTTCCCAGCGCTTGATAGAAAACGGGTAGACCAGCTGATGGCTTTTTGACGAATTCGATCTACAATCAGAGTAAACAAGTCTTTTTTCCTTCGTCCAAAGCTTTCCGGTAAGCCCAAATACTTGCCATGGCCTCCCTCCTTCTCAATACCTAGCTTACTCTTCACTTGATCTCTGATATCTTGTGGAGTTTTCCTGGAAAAGGTGATGGATGATTTATGCGGGTTAATCATTTGACCCGAAGCTGATTTATAAGATTCCATGATATTCAAAAGAGTTTCGCAACACCGGATGCATGGTGTCATCCGCGAAGAGTAGATGATTTATTCTTGGACTTCCCGTTGAGACACGAATTCCGGGAAGTAAACCACTATCTTGAGCTCTTTTACATAACCCCGAGAGAACTTCTCCACAGAGAATGTAGATATAAAGGGAGAGTGGATCTCCTTGACGTATGCCTCGGTGTGGGGTTACTGCCCCTTGAGCTACTCTGTTGATAAGAAATGAATAAGAGACTGTGGAGATACATTGAAAGATCCAATTGATCCATTTGGCATGGAAACCAAGTTTATCCAAAACCGCCATGATGAAGCCCCACTCTAGTCTATATCATAAGCTTTACTCATATCGGTTTTTACAGCCATGGAGCAGTGTTTTGTTGCGCCAGATCCCTTAAGAAAATGCAAAGTCTCATGGGTGATGAGAACATTGTCGGAAATTGATCGCCCGGGCACAAAAGCTGATTGTGTTTCGAAGATGATGTCGTTGAGAACTGGTTGAAGCCGTTTGGTGAGAATTTTTGAGATTATCTTGTAGTAGACATTGCAAAGTGCAATTGGTCTGTAATCCGAGACAGATTTTGGGCTAAGTATCTTTGAGATTAACTGGACATGGCTACTATTGATTGATCTTGGTAGTATGCCAGATGCAAAAATCTCAATGATCTCCTATACGATCTCTGTTCCTACTACTTCCCAATTAGTTTGGAAAAAACTTGCGGAAAATCCATCAGGCCCCAGAGCTTTATCGGGATGAATAGAGAATAAAGCAGAACGAATTTCTTCTCTTGTCGGGTCCGATGTCAGTTTCTCGTTTGTTTCAGAGGAGATACAAGGTTGAAGGGCACAAGCTATTGTTTCTGAGGCGTTGGTGGATCTCGAGATAAAGAGGTCTTGGAAGTATGAGCCAATGGCTTGAACTAACTCCTCTTCTTCAAACATTGCTCTGCCTTCAGCGTTTTCGATGGTTGAAAACTTGTTCACGGTTCTTCTCCCTCGTGTAACAGCATGGAAGAACCCAGAATTTTTGTCTCCTAGTGTGAGCCAAAGCGTTCTGCTTCTTTACCGCCAATACTATTCCTCTTCTTTGTACGCCTTTTTCAAGTTTTGATTGATTTCATGGATCATAGGCTCATCAGGGATTGGCGAAGACATTGCCATCTCCAGCTTTTCTCTTTCCGAAGCTATAGTTTTCTAGCTATTTTGGTGATGCTCACGGTTCCATCGAGAGATTGCTTTTCTGCATTTTGAGATTCTCTGTTCCACTGTGTCATATGGTATAGCAGGCCAAGTTTCAGCAATAAGCTTAGTGATCTCAAGGTTGTTTCTCAATCTCTTATCGTATCTGAATAAACCATTCTTTCTTGGATTAGATTGTTCAAAACAAACCACATGACGATGGTCTGATCCTTCGAATTTTAGATAGCTGCATCCACCGGAGGGGAACAAATCAGCCCAAACACTGTTAGATACAACTCGATCAAGTCTGCAATGGACCAGATACGTGTGTCGGAATCCATGCCAAGAGAGATAGTTGCCAGAATGTCGTAAATCATACAGATCACACTGTGAGAAGAAGCTCGGAAATCGCAAAAAGTTCCTTCCGCTTTGATCGGGCCTCCTGATTTCTCTGAGTTATCGATGATATCAATACAATCACCCGTTAGGAACCAATGTGCATCTCGTGAGGAGGAGAGGTTAGTGAGATCAAACCAAATCGCCTTTCTCTTGGATTTGTCGGGCTCACCATACACGAAAGTTGCGAAAAAGCTGCTTTGCTTGTAACAAATTTTTAAGTCGATAAAGTTATTGCATGTAGATAAAATTTCCAATCCAAGTTCTTTTTCCAAAAGAGAGAAAGACCTCCCCCTCCAAGGCTATGAGGTGATACAAGGATATAAGAATACTAATCCAGAGTCTTGAGCAAGAATTCGTCACTGTTCTTCGTTTCTATGAGGAATAGAATGTCAGGAGCATAGGTTTTTTGTAGCTCCTTTAGTCGGTGAACTGTTATGGGATTCCCCAACCCACAACAGTTCCAACTCACAACTTTTAAGGAAGAGGATTTTGTGGACCTAAAAATCCGCTACCTCTTTCGATATTCCCGGGATAATGTTTATACGAGGAGCTAATCTGCATGTGACAGGGAGCTTCTCTGCAGCCTGATGTGCCGCTTGTTGTGGAGTTGATTGTTGGGAGATGCGTATTCCTGGTTGTCCCGAGTGTGGAGAAGATCTATCCTGGGATGTTCTAGAGCTTGGTGAGCTTTGGACTTGATGAGCTTTCATCTAGCGGGAATAAGCTCCATCGATTAAAAATTGGGCCTGTTTCGTAGATTTTTTTGAGAGAGGGCGGCATGTTTTCCTCTTTGGTGGTTCTGTACAAGGTTCTTCAGCAGTCACAAGGTTAACAAAGGTTTCTCTCTCTGTTATCATCTCTCTAGTATGAGAGCGTTTGCGGCGAAAATATTTGTTGCAGTCTCTGCCATGAGGCCTCTTTCTTCTCCTTGGATGACGCGTTGATGTCTTGCTGCACTTTCTATAGGATCTCCATAATTAATGTACTGGATGGATACCTCTAAATTTGGAGAGGTGGAGGAGGTGGAAAAGCTTCCCTATCCAAATTTCTCTCTAGAGGAGGACGGACCTGTCGAAAGGATCCTGAGTGGTCAGAGCTGTTGTGCCTTTCCCTTGGTGTCTTTTCTCTCCATATTTGGTGACGAGGAGATCTATGAGAGGTGTGCGAAGTAGTTTTGTGGACCAGATGGTCCCTCAAGTTGCTGATTTGATCTCTTCCATATTGGGCCTGATGTCGGGAGGCTGTGTATCTCTCTCTTTAATAGGAGTGGGAATCAGCAAGGGAATTCTACTCAGAGGTGTGTCTAGTTCGCTATAAGTGATGTTCTCACAAGGTGATACATGTTTGGGAGGAGAGCGAGAGAGGGAATGATCTGTGCTTTTTAGGGAGGGCCTCTCACCAAAATACCTCCCATAACGGTCTCGACGCTGGTTGTTCGGTTTACTTTTTTCTCTAGCAGAGTTGAATAAGGCCAAAAGAGAGGTTACTGGAAGCTTCTCGTTACTTTTCTGTAGGGGATCATTGTTTCTCTGCTTTTTGGGGCAAAACTCCACTTTATGGGAGAGTCTTTTACAATAAGAGCAGTGATTCTCAAGCTTCTCATATTCCAAAGTAACAACTGCTTCTTCACCTCCTGGAAAGTACAACTTTCTCCTTTATGAAGTCAACTCTGGCCCTTGCAGAGGTTAAGGTGAGTTCATAGTCTTCAACGGTGCCTAGCTCCTTCCCGATATTGAAGATGAGTTCTTTTTTCCAGTAGTGTAGCGGTATCCCTTTGAGTCTAATCCAAAAAGGAATCTGGGAGGGGAAGCTTGGGGAGATAATAGGTTCCCATCGTTGGAGGATTAGCATCCACTTGGCGAAGTGATACAGTCGGTTATCAAGAACTTTTTGGAGGTCCTCTTCGAGATCAAGCAAAACTGGAAGCAGCTATTTCCATGGTCAGGTTTTTAGATGAAGGGAATCATAGCCCAGAAGCGTTGTTCCGACAGATTTGTTAGTCTTCCGATTAGAGTCAGAGCATTCTCACGGATGAGGTCAGCAGTATCAATTTCAGGAGCTTTGATTCTCTTTCGGGGTGGAGAAACCGGGCTGTGAGATGTTCCTTTCCCTTTTTCAGCGTAGGTGAATCTTTGCACCATACTTAAGTGGTGAAGAGAAGATGCAGAGGGAGATTTTGCAAACGATGGAGAGCTTGAGAAGATTTTTGGAAACTCCTTCGGTTGAACAGAGGTTTAAACGGTTGGAGCGGAGATGCGTCGGGTATACAAAGCTTTAACACGATTTGAGTAGAGATTTCACCAATTGTGAGCTGTTCCGTCAGTTTCCCGGTTGAAGTCGAAAGTTCAGAAGATGAAAGGGTTACCCAAGTGGAGGGGAAGCTTTCCGAGTAAGGAGCAGTGAAGAAGTGACATTTGAAGAGGTGGTGGAGTCTCGGAGATGGGAGAAGGAGGTCTTACCGGTGAGGAATGGACCCTCAGACATGAAGCAGGGGTGGAACCCGGAGTTTTCCGGTCAAGAAAGGTGGGGAAGTGATAAGGTTTACTATTCTTGGTAAAGAAAGTTAGATAGGATTAGGAAAAAGAAGATCTAAGATAGTTTTGGTCAACCTCGCTAAACGTGCATGGGAGAATTTACTTGTACGGACAAGCGTTATTACAGCATCTTAGATTCGAATACTTTATAACAATCTAGTTTGGATCATATAACAAAGAAAAGTTTGTCTTGTTTATCCGCTACCGACAAGTCATTATATCAAAATCTATATACAAAAGCAATCTCAAAAAAATAGTCATTTCTCTAAACCTTCACTAAATCTAGTTTACATCTGGTAATTCTTTCAGGCTTTTAGATCTTAGCATTTTGTTGAAAAAAATGCTTTGTTTTCTTTCTACTTTTTAGTATACAAAATGGTAACATGTCTATTTTATTCATGTTATAGAAATTGCAAGTAAAATACAGTAAAGTTATATATATATATATATATACATATATATATTCATTATTTGGGGTTTTAAGAAGAAAGAGGAGATAACATCGTTTTACTTAACCGTGATTTACAATGATTTTTTAACTCCGTTTATCCGTTCTGTTTATCGACTTATCGTCATGTCTAATTTCGCTCAATCAACAGAAATTTGGGATTTAAATTTAAAGTCAACAGACTTTGATGATTTTAATTGTCTATGCGATAGTTCATGTTTTGAATGGCCAAATTTAAAAGTTCATGACTTTTTTTTTTGACAATTTTCCCTTTTTAAAATCAGATGGGAAAGTTATGTTTTAGAATGAAAAGTCTCAGGACCACATGGTTATACTACGAAATTTTATATAGCAGTTTGGTCGGTTATTGGGAGAAATTTCATTATTGCCGTTCAGTCTTTTTTATATATGGGTTTCTTTCAATAGGTGTTAATGCTACAATCTTATCTCTGATCCCTAAGAAAGAGATTGCGAATGTAACAAGAGGGCATACCGAATTCTGAGATACCGAATGATGGTCATTATTTTGTGCCAATTCCCATACCAAAGCTTCAGTCTCTGCAGTCGTGAGTACTTCATAGATCTCGATCCACATTTAAAACGACCTTATCATTTCTAACTTTCCAAATATACCAAATAATCCAAGGGAAACTTCTATTCTAATTGTTTTTTGGTATGCCAGAAAAGATAGTCAAAGTTTGAAAAAAAACCATGATATTGGGAACCCTCTTAGCGATGTTGGAACCTGAGATAATGACCAAACTTGTAATGCCGGAAGGCATTTTAGAAGTGCGTGATTAATGGTTTCCTATTTCTCTCCGCACTGTGCACATTTTCTTTGCATTTTATCCCTCTCGCCCTTAAATTTGATGTAACCGAAAGACGTCACGATATAACCTGCCATATAAACTGTCGAAATTTAGGGGGTACATTTCAGTTTCCATGTGTATGCTTGTAATATTTTGACATCAGGTCAATAGAACTGATTATTGGTACCGGCAGATGGAAAATCTTGTTCAATGCGCTATTCCAGCTCAATTGTACCGTATATTTTCTGGATTTTGGAAAGTGCTATTCTAACGTGTATGGGTTATAAGTTTTGCTGATAGGCATACCACATATGACTGAAACATCCACCAGATCAATGGTTGGGTTTACTAATGGCATATTGCACATTTGTGTCATTGAGACAATCATATAATTAACCATAAGATTTAGGTAATAATTGTATATTTTACGTTTTGCTGACATCAGTTGAAAAGCTGGTATCCAAGGGTCATTCCATAAGAAGATGAACAATCTGAACCAACTCTTTTAATTAGCTATTTTTTAACCAGAGGTCTAGCCGATGCGATACTCTTCCAGCCGTAAGACGAGGAGTAAGATTTGATATGATCTAAAGGATTTGTATTCCAGAAGTAGCGACGCTTAAAGACCTTTGCAAATAGGGATTCCAGCTTATCAATCAATCTCCAAAGTTATTTTGCCAGTAGTGTTGTGTTAAAATCATCTACTATTCATAAGCCAATTCCCCATCCATTTTACCACGACATATTTTTTCCAGGCTAGCCAATGCATGCATTTTGTTGCCCACTTGAACTTAACCAAAATTTTGCATTGCACTAGTATGTTTTTTGGTTATAGATTTGGTAAGCGGAAACACGATATAGTGTATGTTGGCATTGCCACTGCGACTGATTTAATTAAGACCTCATTACCTTCTTTAGATAGAAATTTTGAGGTCCAACAACCATTTTATTCGATCTTGTTGTCATTTTGCAATAAAATCTCCCCCCAGACCCTTCGGGAGTCCAAGGTATTTTCCCATGCCTCCGATGCTAGCGGTCCCTAATATTTGTTTTATCTTGTCTGAACCGTATCATTCACTGTATGTCCAAATTGTAGAGAAGGTTTGGAGAAATTAATTTAATACCCAGACACCGACTCATACTATTTTAAAATCTGCAAAATTGTTTGGCATTCATCTTTACTGACCTGACAAAAGAATAAGCTATAATCCACAAACGGAAAATGAGATTGATGGACTTGCTCTCACAACTTTTAAACTCTGTAAGTAATGTTTCCCGCTATGTCTTCCGTATATTTTCGATCATTACTCCGTGCACAATATAAATAAATAAATAAGGTAATAAAGGATCGCTCTGGCGAAGCCCTTACTATGGGGTGATTTGTCCACTTGGTTGACCATTAAAGAGTATCCTATATTGTACTGATTTGATGACAAATCTGTATATAAATTTCATCCTAGTAAATAGATATGTGATTTTATATTTATCTATTTATGGATACAATATATGGAAGCTTTTTAAAAAGACAATGACATTTTAAAGGTCACATTTAAGTTTCTTTGGAAACTTATAACAAAAGTTTGAAAATATGAAAGTATTTTAATCTGATAATTTCCAGGTTTTTAATATTAGAAGAGCAAGTAAATTTACTCAAAGAATGTATTTCAAATGAGCAAATCTAAACCATAAATTAGAAAGAGAAATACAAACATAATGTTTTAGTTTTTTTTGTAATTCATTTAGAAACAAGTATTTTTATACAATAATTTGTGGCATTATTGTAAAAAAAAACTAATGATGGTACATTTGAAACAAAAACTTAAAAGTGTGTTCTTCATAGAGTATTTCTCTTTTCTTTTTGTGTGGCTTTGATTGTTTCTGGTTTTTCAAATAGTTTTTGGTTTTGGGTTTTCCAAAAAAAAAACTTTTTTATCCAATCGAGATTTTTTGAAAACTAGATTCCTTAAAACTCAAAGAAAATATACCCCCTCCGTTCCACAAAGAGCGTCATTTTAAGGTTTTATTTTTGTTTTACAAAAAATGTCGTTTAATATTTTCAATGCATAATTTTGAATAAAAATCTAGTTTTAACCTTATTGTTTTAATGTATTAATTAGAGAGAGAAACATTGTTTAGTGTATTAATAAGAATTAATATTGAACTTTTAATATTTTTCCTAGGCCTTGACTGTTAGTGCATTTAAAAAAGTATTAAACCTTTTATCAACCAATCAACTTTTGTTAATAAAACATTTAAAAACTGCAGATACTCTGCAAATGCTTCTCCCTTCTATGCTTTCATATGAAGCTTTTGGTAGAGCATTAACCTCTAAAATATAAAAAAAAACTTAAAATAATTTTATATAAAATTTAAATAATTAAAAAAATTGAGAATAAAATACAATATAGTATTTTATTTTTATTAAAAAAATTATGAATAAAATATTTTTATTTTTCTATTAATTTAAAAGAATATATAAAATAAAAATATAATATAA
>PKMM01041332.1:71729-89185 GCA_002933915.1 Eutrema heterophyllum
ATCGATTTTAATTTTTTCCATTATTAATTTGTAAATTTTTTTAAAAATTAACTTTAATTTTTAGGATAAATTTACTTTTTATTTTTCTTTTTTATTTAGTAATTTTACTTTTTAGAATTAGAAACCAATTATAATCTTTTCCTTCTATTTTTAATATTATGTGTTAAAAACTAATTGAATTTTTATTTTGAAATTTTTTTTCCACATGTCAGAATCTGATCAATTGACTTCACACGTCTTGCGATCATGTAAGTTAGCAACTTTGAAACATTCAACCTTATATAATAAAATTCTTTTATTTAATTTAACGACAAAAATCAGACGTATAAATGTTAAACATGAGAAAAATCAAACGCATAGACTTTAAACATTATCGTTACATTAAAATATAAATTTCCTAACAAACGATAACAATTTGTTATTCTTCTAATTTCATAATTTCATATATTATGAATCTTATATAGATTTTGTAGTTTACATTTTTTATATAGTTTTTACTTTTTTCTCATACTTTACTTATTTTTTTGGATTTTATAATTTCCATTTAATTTCTCCAATTATTTATTAATTTATTTTATCTTCTTTAAGAAATAAATAACCAATAATAGAAAAATTTATATTATTACACTGATACACGTCACAATCTTAATTAAGAGTAACACATGTCACGATGTGATGAGTTGTAGTTATCATACTCGTCATATTTATGTTGATAAGATTTCTTGTAAGGTCATTTTAAATATCAATATGATAAAGTTGAAATAATATTTTGTTTAGTTTTAAATTAATCAAAATAATATAATTAGATTTTAAAAAAGTTTATATGTTTTATTTATTCAGGATATTTTGGTAATTTTGGATAATAAAAAGTTAGTTTTCAAACTTTTAAAAAACAAGGGTTAGTTTTTAAAATTTTAAAAATTTTAGGAATATTGATTCAATTTTCCTCGGAAAACATCTAGTTAATTTTTTTGCTTTTAGCCAAAAATATTATATAAGAGAATAGAGGAAGTATAATTAATTAAATTTTTCTGTACATGTTTAAATATCAAAACGTCAATTAAGTTTTGAACTCTTTAATGGTTAAAGATTAAAACTATAACCAGCCTTTTTATATATTGATTCATATTTATTCTGTATTTTATTTGGCAATTCTCTAAAATAAAACACTTTTAAATTTTTGTTTCAAAACTAGCATTATTAGTTTTAAATTTCCAATAATACTTATGATTATAAAGAAGGAAAAAAAAAAACTTAAATGAATTTTACGAAAACATTACCTGGACTCCTGCCCATAGTTCAAGCTTGCTATTATTTATTGAGAGCACAACGAGATATTCTGGGTCAAAGTTAGAAGGCATACATCTCAGAGGACAATTTTCCCAATGAAGATTAGTGATCCTCCATAGATTCTCAATCCATAAACAATCTTTTTCTTCCATTGCAGTTCCATCTAGATAAAGACGTGAAATGTTCACTGAAATCCGAGGAAAACATCTCAACCTTGAGTTTTCCCGTAAATCGAGTAATTCCAAAGATTCCAAGTTGACGTCAGTTGGAAGAACCTCGAGATTTCTACATCCTCTCATCAATAATATTTTCAATTTATCGAGATTCCGAATCGAAGAAGGAAGTGTCACCAAAGATGTGCAACCGTCAAGATTCAATTTATTGAGATTTTTGGCATTAGAAAGATCTGGAATTTCTTCCAAATCCTCGGAGTAACGCATATCAATCTTCTTGAGACTTTGAAGTCGCTGAAATCAAAACAGGAAAATAGATAAAGCTATTCAAATAAATCATTTACGATTCATTAATCAAACTGGGTGACAAAATAATAATAACAACGTTTTGTTCTACAATAAGGAAAATGAAACATAAAAGTAGGTACCTGAGTTCCTTCCCACATCTTCTCAAGCTTACTATTCTTCATTTTGAGCTTAACCAAATGATCCCCAATAAAGTTAAAAGGTATATATTTTGATGGATATTCATCCCAATGTAGCAATCTAAGTTTACGAGGCAAATAAACAAGGCCTTGCGGTAAATATATTCGGATTTCACCGTTCTTCCGCACCCACCACTCTTTGTAAAATTTTAGAAATTTTAGATTATGCATTCGTTTGAACGATTCTTTATCCATAGACAATGGCTTGCTGAATTCTGATGTCTTACATATTATGCCTAGAACGCTATCAGATCCCTGTATGAAGATCCCAACGGAAGCAATACATTATCTTAGCAATCACAACAATTTGTAAAATACCACATGGCTTTAATTAGATTTCAATTAAAATGAGGCGTGAAAAGCATATATGAAAACTTACAGGATTATCCTCAAATACATCAGATATATCATTAGCATTCACCAAGAATCGACGATTTCTAGGATTGTCAACAGACTCTGCACGAATAATTTCTCTACCCAATGCTCGTAGCAGATTGTGCATCTCTACAATCTCGTATGGTGATGTTATACGAATGAGGGATTTTTCAGCCAATATTATAAGCCCACCAGTATTAGCAGTATCTTTGAGCAAGTCTTCGATAGAAATGACGCTCTTACCACTTAAGAAACACGCAATGTGAATGAATAGATCTTGATCTTTTCTATCTAACGCATCATAACTAATTCGTAATATTTTCTCAATTTTACCATCCAGTCTATCTTGAAGCCTAGGCAACATCTTCACCCACTCGTCCCTGTCCCTCTTTCTAAAAAATGAACCTAAGACGTTCAGACCCAGAGGAAGATTACCGGCAAGCTCTGCGACTTCAACTGCGAGCTCCATGAAACCATTAGGAGGAGAGTTTTGCCCAAAAGCAGACCGACATAACATCTCAAGAGCCAGATCTTTAGATGGAAAATCCACCTCATGAATAAACTCAATCTCATGTGACTTGAGAATATGCCTATCTTGAGTGACCACAATAATTCTGCTCCCACACCCGAACCATCCTCTTTTTCCTACAACGGTCTCTAGTAGCTTTACATCATCCACATCATCAACAACGATAAGAACTTTCTTGTTCTTTATCCTCCTTTCCACCACACCTAAACTATCTAGTTTTATGTCCTTTTGACCTAATATATCTGACAGAAATTGTTTTTCCCAAGCCAGTTTCATGCCATAGTCGTCCTGGATGGTTCTCTTATACGATACGAAAGCCCGATTGTCGTATCGGCTAGAGAGGCGACTAAAAAGAGCTCTTGCAATGGTACTCTTACCAATCCCAGAAGGCCCCACGATCCCTACCATTCTAACTTCCTCAGTTTCCAAGCACAACATTGAGTTCAATGCCTCTATATGAGCGTCCATCCCCACAAAGTCACCAAAATCTTCCGATTGTGTAAAAAGTTTATTCGACACATCCTTGGAGATTTGTTCAATCATATTTGCATCGTTATTCCTAAAATCAATAGTCAAATGTCATCAAGAACACCCCAATTCTGAAATCAATAGTCAATCATATTTGCTTCGTTTTTCTTTTATAAGAATCAAAGGAATAAAAAAAAGAACATACCAATTCTGAAAATCCTCTCCGGCAATACTTGCTACCTCTTTCAAAGCTTGCATCCACTTTCGTTTCACTTTCACATCTTCTGTTGTACGCTTGCAGGTCTCTTCAAAATTGTTGCCAAAGTCTCCGGTCTGTTTTTTAACATCCGAAGGATCAACATCGTAGAAAACCGGTATCACCTTCTGACCCATCTCGTTGTAGCACTTGTGGATCTCCACCAATTCATTCAAGCACCATGTGGAAGAAGCATATTTCTTAGAGAAGACGATGATTGAGATCTTTGATCCTTTAATCGCTGATAAAAGCTCAGGTGCGATCGGGCGGCTTCTCTCGATGCCATGGTCTATGAACGTAACGATTAATTTGCTACGGAGCTTCTCGAGAAGATGGCTAAGGAATGTTTTGCGGACATCTTCACCGCTGAAGCTCGGGAAAACATCGTATTTCCAGGTGCGAGAACCCTAAAATTATCCTAAGTCTAACACCCTAGGAAGATAGATCCATGGTTAAACCCCTTCGAAAACTCTTAAAACCCAACAAGTAAACTACTCAGACATGGATTCACAAAACATCATTAGATAAATGAAGTATGTGAAATCAGTAAAAGAAACATAAGTAAAAGGGTTTCAAAATCTTCTCTATGAGATAAGAGTTAGAGATCTGCTCCCTAAGAACAAAAAAAGAAAAACGAATACAAGCTATAAAAACTCGAATTTGATGGTGATGTATGATATATGTTTCAATGGTGTCGTGTTCTCTGCCCTAAAAGTGTATTTATATGGTCTTGAGACGTCTTAAGGCTTTCCTTCATGCAAACAAGTGACGGATTTGAAGTGGACTTGGAAATGGGCCTGGTCCGAGACGAGTTCAAGCTGGCCGCGATAAACGAAATATTGCATTTTTCATCAAAAATGTGATTCAGTGTTATTTTGTCAAGAACGTAAAATCATGATTTCCCGCCAAAAACATAAAATCACGTTTTCTCGCCAAAAACAAAAATTTCATTTTTTTTTTTCGTTTTCCCTTCAAAAACATGATTCTATATTTTCCCCCAAAAAGGTAAAATGATATTTTTCAGCCAAAAACGTAAAGTTTTGTTTTCTCGCCAAAACTTGATTCCGTGTTTTTCCGCCAAAAACGTGATTTTATGTTTTCTCGAAATTTTGTTTTTCCGCCAAAAATGTAAAATCTCGTGTTTCGCCAAAACGTAAAATTCTGTTTTTTCTGTAAAAAAAATTGCATATTTCTCGTTTTACCATAAAAAATGTGATTCTGTGTTTTCCGCCATAAACGTAAAATCTTGTTTTCCCGCCAAAACGTAAAAGACTGTTTTCTGCCAAAAAAGTTTTTTTTTGTTTTCCTACCAAAAACGTGATTCTATGTTTTCCTGCCAAAAACGAAAACTCTCGTGTTTTTTTCCGCCAAAAACGTGATTCTATGTTTCCCTGGCATAAACGTTAATTCCCGTGTTTCTTCAAAATGGAAAATTCCGGGTTTTTTTGTACATTTTTCTCATTTTTCCGTTAAAAACATGATTTCGTGTTTATTCGCCAATAACGTAAAATTCTGTTTTCCCGCCAAAAATGTAAGATCACAGTTTCCTGTCAAAAATGCAAAATTTTATTTTCCCAATAAAAACGTGATTACGTGTTTTCTCGTTAAAATTTATCACAAACATAACAAATTAATTAAAAATTTACCAAAAAAATAATGGTAATTAGACAAACAAAAAAAAACCTGAAAAACAATTAGGATACCCACATGTAACCCTGGAACCTTAAGGTTTTTTTCAGGGCTACCCTAACAGTGTAGGGTATTTTATGGATTTTCCAAACATAGTTTTTTATGGACGAGTTTTTTTATGGTCAGGATAGAGTAGGGGTTTTTACCCATCACAACATCCATATATAGCCTCACTAAAAACATGAAAAAGAAATCAAATATGCATGAGAGTCTCTAAGGTGATACATATGTGTGAGATGAGGAATTTACATATTCACCCACTGATTATAAAGTTTAACAATGCATCTTTGTCTTTCTTTTAATCCAAGCCATCTAATCTTAATATATAATAATTGAATTGGAACTATCTTGCGTTGACACCTCATCATTTCATAACAAATGAAAAATAAACATTAAAACATCATAAACCTATAAATTTTAAATAATACGAGATTTTAAATGCATACTTTCATATATTTCCTTGCGCGATTTGAATCGTCATTTTTTAACTAATGAAAATAATTAAATTTCAGTGCAAGTGGAAAAAAGAGCATGTTATGAGACGAAAAATGAGAACAATGGTTTAAGAAAACTTCAAATAACTAAGTACAAAAAACCAGAACTAAAAAAACATAAGACAGTAAGAACTTTCAATTAACAACCAGAAATAGATAACAAGTTATCAAGAATAGAGAGAATAATATGACAATAAAAAATAGAGAAAAGCTGGCGAAAAAAAGAAATATACAAGAATTTAAGTGAAATCGATAAAATATACGTGAAAAGAAAGACTCAAAAGATTAAATTGAGAATTTAAAAATTGATGAAAGAGTGATTTTAGTTAATATTAATGGTTGACTCATAAATTAGCTAAGTTTTAATGATAATTTATAAATTAGGTAAGTAGGAAAAAGAAAAAAATAATTAAACCAAAAATATCCTTTTCTTTTTGAATAATTACAGAAAATGCTTTTGTCTTGAAAACTCATTTTCCGACAGAAGAAACCGGCGATACTGTTCATCAAACGACCCGCTTTACTGTTCATCAAAAGTCGACGACTAGTGTTCATCACCGGAAAACATGTTGTTAACATACTAACAATAATTAACATGATAACTATTATTCCCTTAACGTTTTATCTAGAATGTTAACGTGCTAACAATAATAGCATGTTATATAGTATCGTTAACATTGTCCATCTGATACCACTAATAATGTTCACCTGATGGTTAACTATTTGGTTATCAAGATAACTATCATGGTATCGCGATAAGTTTATACATGTTACAAGGAGAAGCTCTTATCATATTAAATGATAAGAGAAAAGTGAAAAGGAAAAATAGGAATATTGAAGATATTTCCTATTGGTGGAGTTGGTGAAGTCTCATTTTCTTTAGGAAATAAACATTCATGAGACAAGCTACCGTGGTAGTCAAGCATGCGAGCTTGCTACTGCTTTCATAGACTGTCCATCTAGAAAAAAATGGTAGTCATTGTAGTGTTGGATATCATACACAATTGTAATTGCAATCTCTTTCTAGACTAGGTCTCGGAGATGTAGGAAAACTGAACCTCGTTAAAAAATTATTTGTATCTTCTTTATTTTACGCACTTACATACTCACTATGCTCTCTTATCCCAGTGTAGTCAGAATCTAAACTTACAATTGGTATCAGAGCAGGCGCTTATCAAGTACAAGTTAGATCATGCGGAAAGTTTGGAGGAAAGAAGGTAATTGGTTTTAATATCGAGACAATCTACTTTTTTCGGGTTGTGAGTGACCCAAGTCCAAAATCCCAAAATCAGAATATAGGCCCAGTCGCGAAGCCCATCAAAGCTCATCGAAACAAGACAAATCTCTCCAACCTTCAATCCTCTGTACCCGCAAAAGATGTTACACAAAGGAAGAAGACGCTCCTTCTCCAAAACCGTTTTGATACCCTTCAATCCGTCTATAGTGTCTAGGTATCTTTACAACTATAATATGTAGATAAGGATGACCTAGGTTCTTGATTGTTTCATGAACTCTATAAAAAACGATTGTAAGCTCATTTGTTTAGATATCGAAAAACAAAGTTTTGAAAATCAAATGTTCATCTTTTTGTCTTTTCTCACTTGGTATCATAGCCATTGTAAACCATAACAATGGCTGATCCACTCAACCCTTATCCGTTTCCCAGTAATGTTCATGTCTTGAACTATGTCACCTTGAAGCCCACTGGTGGCAACTATTTTCTATGGAAGACACAGTTCGAGTCTCTCTTGTCCATTCAAAAGCTCATCGGCTTTGTCAATAGAGGTGTAACACCGCCGACAGCCACAAGAACCGTCGTCAACAACAACATCAGTTCAGAGGAACCAAATCCCTTGTATGAGTCTTGGTATTGTACCAATCAACTAGTCTGGTCGTGGTTATTCAGAACCTTATATGAGGAGGTGCTCGGATCCGTTCATAGTCTCCTCACCTCTCGAGATGTATGGATTTCTCTGGCGGAAAACTTCAACAAAAGCTATGTTGCTCGAGAGTTCTCTCTTTGTCGGAGTCTTCAACTTCTCAGCAAAAAAGACAAGTCTTTTACTGTATACTATCGGGATATCAAAGCCATATGCGACTCTCTCAGCTCAATCGACTAGCCCATCGACAAATCAAGGAAGATTTTTTGCTTCCTCAACAGCCTTGGCAGGGAATACGATCCCATTTCCATTGTCATCCAGAGTTCTCTCACAAAGCTCCCACCACCAACGTTCAGTGATGTTGTCTCCGAAGTCCAAGGATTCGACTCCAAGCTTCAGTCGTATGAGGAAACACACAATGTCACTCCTCATATGGCTTTTCAGGTTCGACAGTCGGGTTCATACAACTATGGTCCGAACCACAGGGGTCGAGGACGATTTGGGCAGAATCATGGGAGAGGTGGCTACTCAACCAGAGGCATAGGTCTTTCTCTAACACTAGAATAACCAAAGTAACACCGGAGAATGTCGTCCAACCTGTCATATTTGTGGTAGAATCGGTCATACATCGCCGAAGTGTTACAACCACTTTGACAACATTTACCAAAGTTCAGAAACAGCTTAGGTATTCAACTCACTTTGTGTTTCTGATGAAAAAGGGAAGGAGTGTTATCCAGATTCACGAGCTTCAGCTCACGTCACTGCATCTACTACCGCTCTCTAGTCTGCAACACGTTATGAAGTCAACGACACTATCTTGGTTGCAGATGGACCGTACCTGCCCATTACACACGTTGGCTCCACTACCCTGACATCACCTTCAGGTATACTTCTCCTTAATGAGGTCTTGATTTGTCCTGAAATACAGAAATCTCTGCTATATGTCTCAAAGTTGTGCGATGATTATCCATGTGGGGTGTTTTTTTATGCTAACAAGGTGTCTCAAAGGGAACTCGGCGTAATGGTCTCTATGTGTTAAAGAGTCAAGAGTTTATTGCCCTCACTTCTTACAACAGCATGTTTCTTCTTTGATGTATTGTTTCTTCTTTCATTACTGAAGAACAAATAGACGATATGGAACTTTGGTGTTCTTTGATGTTTTGTTTCTTCTTTAATTACAAAAGAATATCGTATATAACTCAAACAGTCTATTTGTTATGTTTTCTATCATTTCCAAAGTTTTGTTTCTTCTTTGATGAATGCCTTGAATATGATTTGAATTTGCCTTTTAAGTCTGTGAATAAGTTGCGAATAATAGGCTGTGAGTTATTGGCTGTAAATTCCCTTTGCATGTGCTTTTAATGTTGTGTAGCTATTGTGAATAGGTTGTGAATAGGCTGTGAATTTGATGTGATTTTCCTTTCAATCTGTTTTTAATGTTGTGAATCAGATGTGTGACTAGTAAACTTTGTGTTCTTATGCCTTTTCTTAATGCCTACTTGTGAATTTGTTTTTGTAGGCGGTTTTGCCTTCTAACAAAGACCATGTTTATGGCCTTCCGTCGTTAAACAAGAAGTAGAAGCATACCAGGCCATCAACATTTCGAGGAGAAGAATTTTCAAACATGAAGACTGAGCTTGAGGCAACAAGACAGAGTTGGAAAGCACGAAATAAGAGCTGACTGAAAACAACAAGCGTTTGAAAACAACAAGGCGCTGGAATCAATAATCTAGTTGATGAAGGTCTACAGACCCCAAGTGACAATAACGGCAATGAGGATGAGAACAACGACAATGACGGTGAAGAAAGTGACAACGAAGAAGGTAATGGCCAAGACGGTATGGAAGAAGTAGATTAGGTTCTATTTTACATTGTCAGTGTCGTTTTATGGATTTTGGTGTATATAATATCCAATCGACCAACTATGTGTATTGGCCATTAAACATTATGTATTGGCCGTTAACTTTATGTTTTGTTTTTGCTAAACAACATTTCTGTTTTCAATCGGTTTTGAAAATTTTATTTAAAAACTTGATTAGGTTTGCAACAATAGTAAATACAAAGATTTCAAATACACTTCATTGCAAATCGTTACAAATTTGCTATTAAAATAACCTTTCACTGCTTACTAAAATAACCATTGCAATAACGTTACAAAATAATCGTTGCAACATTTTCTTGCAAACAAATGCAGCGATACTCTACAACATTTAGTTGCAAATACTGTAATGAAGAACCATTGCTAGCAAGTTGCAAAAATTTTGTTGCAAATATTAACAATAGCATCAATCTGTTGCAACAAATGCAACGAAGATCCACGACATTTCGTTGCAAATATTGCAATAGACAATCTCTTTACAAAAATATGTTGCAAAACTCCCGTTGCGAATTAGCAACAACCTCGTTGTAACAATCCGTTACAGATTATCCAAGAAATATCGTGCAAATATTGTAATGAACTTTTCATTGCAATTATATTACAAAACCCCCGTTGGAAATATTAGCAACACCATCGTTGCTAAATTTTATTGCTAACAGTTCGTTGCAAACTAGTTACAGAATGGCAACGATTTAGCAATGATGACTTTGTAACAGTTTTTTAGCTGTTGCAAGTTCGTTTCAAAGGCTTCTTTGCAACAGATTATAATGTGTTTGCAAGGGGACTTCCATTGCGAATTACATCATTTCTTGTAGTGAACATCTTATCTCTTGTCCCTATACCCCACAACAAAATGGGATAGCGGAAAGAAAACACAGGCAACTCATAAGTTTGATCCATAGTCTCTTCAGTGCGTTTGCCACTGGTGGGAAACTCCTCTTCTCCAAGCTTGGGAATCTACTACAGTTCCTCCTTTGCCACTGGTGGAAACACAAATATCGAGAGCTTTGGTTCCTCCCGTTACACCATCTGCAGAACGTGCATATCCAACAGACATTGATAATGGTGTTATTCCACAAGCTGATGATACTCAGACAGTCACTATAACACCTCAAGAGGAGCAACAAAAGGACAATACGCATCCAATGACCACTAGAGCAAAGGCAGGGATTCATAAACCTAACACAAGGTATGTTCTTCTGGCATCAAAGCTTACTACCGAAGAACCTAAGTCTATTACTGCTGCTTTAAAACACCCTTGTTGGAATGAAGCGGTTTTTTTATAACACCGGTTTTTGACAATTTTTATGGATCACTTTCATACTCTTTTGGAGGTGTTAATTTTCATGTTTTAGAGTTTTGAAAGACATTTCAGGTAACTTGGAATAAAAGAGTGCATTTCGGAGCAAAAGTACGTTTTTGATAAACTTGGACCGTCAAGAAGTCTTGCTGCTAATGGAGACCTTTTCACCGTCTGATCATCCCCAAATTTGGACACAACAAAGTAGAGACAACCAGCTTTCAAATTCAATTGGATTGCAGACGATCCAATGGTTGGATCCTTCAATATACCCGAAGCACTGAAGGCAAATGAAGCTGCCCCGAAGAAGAAGTTCATCGTGCCTGGAGGAGTTCCAGCCGTGGCCAAGCACCATTCCGCCGACCCTGGAGGAGTTCCAGCCGCGGACAGGAAGCTTTTCGCCGCCCCTAGAAGGCCCGCACCCGCGGCCAAGACTCGCTGCGACCAAATCCATTTGTTTCTTCACTCGAGGCCAAAACCGTCATTTCTAGCATCAAACCCTAAACGAAGATTACACTTATAAATACTTGTTTTAGGTCTTTTAGACCGAGACACACAACTCTTATCACGCTTGAAGGCAGAAGTGAAGCCCTTGCGACTTTTGCACTTGTTTTCTTTTGGTTTGGAGCAAAGGATCTTCGATTCGTGTTCTTCGATAGAGAAACTTTCTTCATCCCTTTTTACATACTGTTTTCTATTGAATTTATTAATATGTTTATCTCAGCTATGTCTGAGTAATCTCTTTGTTGGGTATAGGGTTTCAAAGGGGCTCTCATGGTTTGATTTTTGATTAAGTTTTTATACTAGGATACCGATTAGGGTTCTTCGTTCTATCCTTGTTCTTAATGCATTTTTGCTTGATTGATCTCCTTGCAATTGAACTTAGGTATTTTAGAGCTACAAAAGTACTGAATCTATTTGCTTGACCTAGGGTAGACGAGCAAAACCTTCACAAGATTTCGAAAGTATTGTGGAGGAGTTGTGAGTGTAAACGACATTTGAGTATAATCACTAACGTTTTGCGCGGGCGGAGTCGAAAGCTACCGGTCGAGTACTAAAGTTATAGGTGTGTCGGTCGTACGAAAGTAGACTACACATAGTATCTGTGTTCCAAGTTCAAGAACCCAAAGACGAAAAAAGTCGCTTTAGAAATCCTAGCAAATTCTTAGTAAAAATCGGCCATGAACCCTAGAGAATACCCGATTGCCAACGCTTCGTTTATTAATTTACAACCTCGAAATAATTATTCGCTTAACTACTGTTCACTTAGATTAGTTTAATTTTCATTGCTTAGTTTAGTTTAGTTTCCTAGATACGACCGTGACAAAACCATAAAAATAGTTTCCGTCTAGACATAAGTTAGGATTCGTTAGAAATTAGACAACGTCGCCCCGTGGATTCGATCCCTAAATACTACTGCGTGTGCTGTACACTTGCGGCCTAGTTAAAAAGGGTAAAACCCGTACGGCGGGAGTAATCCCGGTGTGTCAAAGTTTTTGGCGCCGTTGCCACCGGGGATAGTATTGCTTGTTTGATTTCGAATTCTAATTTCTGCTCTAGACACTTTTGATTTTCAAGCTCTTATTTGCTCTTTTGACATTCTCCTTTATCTTTGTCTTTTGTTCTAAGGTTCATGAACACTAGGAGAACTCCTAGAGAAACCGTACCGCAGACGATATCGACAGACACGAGAGAGAACTCCGAAGACTCAAAAGAACTTAAAGGATGGCCAATAACGACCATCCGGAGAATCAACCAAACCGTGATCAACTTGATCACGAGGATGACCGTGATATTTTGGATCACGAAGAAGATCAAGAGGCTGTCCATGGTGCTAATGACCAGCCACATCTCGATCCCGAAGAAAACTAAAACCAAACGAAAAGCTAAAAATCCGAGGCGACAACTTCCCATCGATCGTGATGCACCGAGGAACGATTCTCAAATGAATCCACCGATTCCTCCTAATGGCAAGAACGCCAACCGTCCTATTCAACACGCTAATCCTCTAAGGAGACAAGCGCGTAACCGCATCATTGCTGATTTTGATGCACCGTATCAACACTTCCAAAACTGAGCTGCCATACAACTTCCTCTACCGAACGGAAACAATTTTGAGATCAAACCTCAAATCATTGCTTTGATAAAGCAAAATCAGTTTCATAGAGTTGCATCCGAGCTTCCGAGCATCCGATGGAGCACATCGAGTTGTTCGAAGAGATATGCGGAACGACGAGAACGAACCAAGTTCTCGTCGATTACTTAAAGTGTAAGCTTTTTCCTTTTTCTTTAGCCGATAAAGCTCACCGTTGGTTGAAATCTTTGCCCGCAGGATCTATCACTAATTGGGAAGAGTGCAAAGCCGCCTTCCTAAATCATTTCTACACCAAGTCGAGATCCAACTCGTTGAGAAACAAAATCCAAAGTTTTCATCAACAACCGGTGGAGTCTTTCCATGAAGCAAGGGAACGTTTCAAGGAGTACGAGAGAGATTGCTCTCATCACGGTTTCTCCGGTCCAAATTTGCTCAACACTTTCTATCGAGGATTACTACCGAAATATCAACTTTCTCTCGTTATGGCCAGCAATGGAGACTTCTCCATGAAGACCATCAACCAAGGAAGAGCTCTCATCGAGAATCTTGCCATGTTTATTAGCAACAATTCTCCCGACTACAATAGATCGACTAGATCGAATGTGTCGGAATCCAAGGAGATAGCCGAGCTAAAGAACATGATGAACCGACTTCTCAACAACCAAAATCGCCAAGTGCATGCTTGTGAAGCTACTATTGGAGGCGAAGACGATGCTTATTACGAACCCAACAACAATGGTTCGTATTCTCAAGAAGAAGAAGTTAACTATGTGGGATCACAAAATTCCTATCAAAGCCGCTTCAACAACGGATTCAACAACAAATTTTGAAATGCCAATTTCAACAATCTTTCATACCGAAATCAGAACGTGGAGAACCCTCAAGATCAGCTTTATCCTCAATAATCGAAACCTTTTCAAAACCGGTTCCAAAACGGGAACTATGGAGGAAATGGGAACTTCCAACCAAGACCACCTTTCAACGCTCAAGCCGCTCCTTACAACAACTTAAACACGCAGCAACAAGGTATCTCTAATTCTAAACTTGCTGCCCAAATAGCGAAGCTTGAGCAATCAATTCAACTTCTCGCTCAAAGCAACGAGAAAACGGCGAAGGATTTCAACGTAAGAGTAGAATGTATGTACAACGAATTGAATGGGAATTTTAATCTCTTTCAACCCATGTCAAGAAGTTGGATATGCAAGTCTTTCAAACCGCGGATTCCACTAAGACACCGAGCGGAATTTTACCCGGAAGAGTGGAAGATAACCCGAAGAGATTTTGCAACGTGATTTCCACCGTACCCGAGAAGGAAGTCGATGCTAAGATGGAGCCTCAAGAAGTTCCAAAATTCGTCCCACTCTATGGAGTATTACCGAATCCAAGATGATCCAAAAACCACCATTTGAGGTACCAAAACTAATCTTGCTTCATAGGCTTAGAAAAGCTGATGATCCGGGACGTTTTTCTTTTTCTTGTTGGATTTCGGGAATTTATTTCATAGATTGTTTTTGTGACTCCGGAGCCAACGTCAACATCATGTCTAAGACATTTGCCGAGAACCTTGGTATAATGACTCTCATGCCATCTACTGTGAGCGTAATTTTTGGGGACTCATCACAAAAGAAACCCGAAGGAACGATCTATGATCTTCAAATACTCATTGGAAACAAGATTGTTCCCGCTGATTTTCAAGTTCTCGAAATGGAACGAGACAAGGATAGACCGTTGATTTTTGGTCGACATTTCTTAGCTACCGTTGGCGCCATCCTTGATCATGCCAACCGTCAAGCTCTTTTCTTGAATGTGGATCGAAGGAAGCTCATCCGACTATCCCGGAAGAAATTCCAAACCCGAGGAACGAACATGAGAAGAAAAACTTGATTTTGCCTAAAGGAAAAAAGAAAGATGAGTCAACAAAGACGGAAACCCCAAACGTAAGTCCACCATTCACTTCTAAACCATTTGCAAAAATTAAGATCACCATTCCACCTGATTTAAGAGATACCAAGGAAGAACGAGTGGAAGAGATGGTTGAGAAGACGAAACAAGCTCTTCGAAACATGAAAATTCCGAAGAAACGCGGAAAGAAGAAGGTGATACCGAAGAAAGGTGAAACACATCACAAACTAGATGGTGCCAAAGGAACAATTGTTCCCGAGGCACCTACTGCTCACGCCTAATCTCACCAAAAAGTCGAGCTAACGACTTTAACCAAAAGCGCTTGATGGGAGGCAACCCATTTGGTATGTTTTTCTTTCTTTTATTTTATCTTTCTTTTTCTATTGACGTTTTTCTTTTTTTTTTAGAATTTCAGGCTTTATATAAATAAAAAAAACCAGAAAACACAAAAAATGGAGAAGACATTCGAAACAGATCGTGAAACGACAAAGGAACGAAGAAGAAAAAAAAATGACCCGAGACGAAGGCCACTCGGCCGCGGCTGGAGCAACCCGACCCGCGGCGAGGAGGCCATCGACCGTGCCATCGTCGGGTATGCTCGACCCCCGTCCAGCCCATTCCGAACCGAAACCAATCCCGACCATTCCCGAACCGTTCCCGACATTAAACCGTGCAATCCCGAACATGTTCCCGACATGAAAATAAACCGTGCAATCACGGTTTAATTCCTGTGTCCCGCTAAGGTAAGTCACAAAAGTTTTTGAAAAACAGAAAACTTCTTTTTGCATAAAAACAATTTTTCAAAGACAAAAAGAGAATTTTAAGATTCAAGCTATTTCTCTTCTTTTCTTCCAAAAGACTTGGAGATTTTTGAGCAAGAACACCTTTATAAATTCAAAAGCTTTTACAAAAATTATTTGGTCCATTCTCACTTTTTTCAAAGAAGATTCCAATTCCACAATCATCTCATCAAATCCACCAAGGTATGATCATAAATCTCTACTTTTTCATTGAGCTAAACCCTAAGGTTTTTCTTAAATTAACTAGATTCATGTCTAGGATTGCTAGAAATTGTTAGAGAACTCTAGATTGAACTTCTAGAATGATAGAATTTCAATTTTAGCACTTAATTATTATAGATTTGAGATTTTTGGAACTTGAAATTTTCAAGCTTAACTAATTACGAATTTGGAGATTAGTTTTGATTAATTTGGACAAGTCTTGCTATATTGATAATTAGTAAGCGGCAATCTACTGAAATTGCATGAAGATAAACTTAAAATCTATGATTAAATTTTTTTTATGCAAGTGCGTCACAAACCCGAAACTTATGATTATCATCTCGATTTGTTTGATATATGCTCAATACTTCTCGTTTGTATATTGAATGTGTCTCTTGATACTCGATTTAGTATCCTCGCGCATTGAAACCTTTCAATTACAGCCATATTCATAATTTTGCCGAGTTGTTTCTCTATTTTGTATAAACAAATAAACCACCCGAGATCTCGTATAACTCGCTCTGAGAAGAGCGGATATGTAGGAGAATCTTCCCGGAGATCATTTTCTATTCAACCAGAGGAGAGCCAAGGAGGCTCGGACACAACAAGCGTCATAAATCTTGGCGAGTTCTTTGCAAGTCGACGACGATCGACTAGAACTCGTGTGCCTATTCTTTGACGTGACCCAACACCTTCTCCTCCACGTGAACAAACACTACGTCCGGAACGAAGACCAAAGGTACGATATGTCGAGAAGCCTATGGACCCGAATAACGATTACCTTGAGAAGCTCAACAAGATGGTTATCAAATCAACACCTCGTATAGATTACTCGACTCTCGACATGCTCGGGATTAGAGAAGACGTGATTTGGTATCTCGACGCACTTAACCTTCGACCTTTCATGGAGCTTAATCTCCCTACCTACGAGATCTCACCAAGGAATTCTTAGCAACCGTCACCATGTGCTACAAGAAACGCTCCAATCCGAGAGCGAACGACGGTACACTTACTTTTACCATTCGCGGATATTATTATGCTCTAACGATCCCTGAACTTTGTGAAGCTCTGAAGCTTCAATATCTCGATGAGATTCACCCCGGGGAGGATCCCGATAAAGATCTATAGAGCGTAATGGAACAAGGCGTCTACGACAACGGAAGATCCAAAGCTTCCTTACTCATGCATCCCGCTGTCCGCTTTGTACACAAACTCTTAGCGCATACCATATTCTCGAGAGCAAACGTGGGGAGTGTCTGCAAAGGCGAGCTCGTCACTCTTCAATTTCCCTTCACCAAAGACCCGCGCTATGCTTGCTACGCTTGTATCATCGCGAAGAACTTGGTGAAGGTGAAACACGAAGCGCCCGCCACAAAACCCGAAGACACTACCACCGCTTTCGGAAGCATCATCACGGCGATTCTACAAGCTGATGATTTCGATTTCTCGACCGAGGTTCCACTCCAAGGAAGCTGGTTCGACTTGATGCAATTCTCCCGAGACTGAAATATCTCTCGCGCTTCACTCGACCCCGACATATTTGGTTACAAATATTGCACTAATGTCAATAAGTCCTACTTAATATATATTCTTTCCGACATGATATATATATATATATATAATTTTCTTAATATATATAT
>PKMM01041332.1:107035-145175 GCA_002933915.1 Eutrema heterophyllum
CTTGATTAAGCTTTATTCTACTCTGGTTTTTGGAGAGACAACTCTGAACTCCTGTTTCTTATTGATTTCTTTGATGATCTATTCAATCATGTTGTTTTCATTCTCCATGTCTGAGTAGATCCCTTGTTAGGTTCAGGGTTCTCATAAGGGTTTTCTCTGAATGTTAGGTTAATTAGTTAATTAGGATTCACCATCTGAATTAGTTCTTCACCATAGGTTGTTCCCATAGCTAATTCTAGGTTGACGAATCTAGAACTTAGATCTTAGGATAATTGATTAGGCACGAGAGTGCGATTAATTACCTGACAGAACCTAGGTGAGCAAAATAACTATTCGCAAAGAGATTTGGTTTAGTTGTTTTGTGAACAGATCAAACTTGAAATAAAAGCTGGTTTAGACTTTAGGATTCGCAAAGAGATTTAGAATTCTAGGATTTAGACTTAGATAGTTTTCGCAACGAGAGTTGGTTAGCTATACTTTAGTGATTTGAGTTCAAGAACCGCGCTAAAACTGAATCCTATTAGCTAGTTTATCTACATTCATTGAATTCCTGAGAAATACCCTGAGCCTAATCTTTCTTCCAATCGATTTACAACACATCTAATTTACGCATTGCTTTAGTTTACAAATTATTGGTTTAGCTTAATTCTGATCTACATAATCTATTGTGTGATATCTGGAGTTCTTGTGTTCGACCCCTAACTATACTGCAACACTGCTTTATTACTTTTTAGGGTATTAATTTGAGCATATCAGTACAATCCCCTGAAGCTGCGTTACCGACGTCACTCCTCGGTGCTGCACGTCGGTATTGGGGCTGTTTTGCTCTGGCCACCATACCGATCAGTCATACCGATATGTGACATCGGTATGACCTTTCCGCCTTCAATACCGATGGGTTACATTCCGTTGCTCCTTTCCAACCGTCCTCACTCCGTGGGTCTCGAATCCCCTCCAAAGTACCTAAAAACGATCCAAAACATGCAAAGACTCTAGGACCTAATGCAAACACCTAATACTCTAAATATGACCAAAATGCTAAACAAAGTTATGACTATGCATGCAAATGAATCAAAATGCTAACTGGTATGCAAGCTAGGACATGTAAAATCTATGAATATCAGATATACTCATATTTTACATGTTATAGCATGCATTTATGTTAGTGTTTTTGGTCCCATGCATGTTTCCATAGATTTCTTAGCGTTTTGGTCTAAATTAGAGTGTAGGGTGTTTGCATTAGGTTCTAGTTAGTTTTGCATCACTTGGAGTGTTTTTTAGGTGTTTGGAGACAATTTATGTGTATTTGGAGAAATTGACCAAAGTAGAATGCAAAGTCCATCCGAGACACCGGAAAGATGTGGCTGGACAAAGGCATTCCGATCTGATTTAACTTCGGAGGTGTTCATGAAAGTTGTAGAGGGCTGAGTTATCTTTCTACCGGAGTTTGAATCAAGCCATTTGGACGTGTGGTTTGGGAGATATGACAGATTCACTGGAGGTATGTCCGCCTGGCCGAGACAGTTTCGACCAACACCGCTCCGTCCATCCGGTGTGACCGTCCGGTGCAGGGACATAACATTTTGGTGCTAAGCACCGGACCAGGCTCTCATTTCACACCGAGTGGACAGTCCAGTGTGCGTCATCTCGTCCGAAGGAAGTATTCTACACTGACCCGTCCATCCGGTATAAGCATCCGATGCTACCTCGCCTCTCCCTTGAAGAAGCTTTCCACACCGGACCGTCCATCCGGTGTTGGCATCGCAACCCAAGATCCAACTGGGTCAAGACCCGGTTTGCCCCATTTTACTATTTAAGCCCAAAAACCTAATTTTCTTGGATTATCTCTTTTCTTATCTCATTTTCTTAGACAAAAACTTGGTTCTTGTGATTTGTAAGAGAGATCACACACTTTTTATCCAATCTAAGTTTATTTTCATTGATTTCCATCTTTTATTTTCTATTTACTAACCATCCAATCATTTGATTATGAGTTTTTACATTTATTCTATGAGGTTTGTTGAAACCATGGTGATTAGTGAGTAGTTTTCTAGGATTTGAGGATTTGGTAGATTTAGAGTGTTTCAATGGGTGATTAATGATGTCTAGGATTAGATTATTAGATATCCCTTCTTGATTAGTGATCCTAAAGCTAGATTAGGCTTGAGAAAGCTTGTTTAGATCAAAGGGCATTTCACACCCACAAGGTGTTCGATGAAATGCCTTGATGAACTTTTCAAGAGATATTCATTTATAGCCTAAGGAATTAGTTGCCTAGAGTGTCTATTTGGTTGATCATGAATGTTTAGACTTAATGCTTGCTAATTATGGATTCACAAATGAGAATTTGATCTTGAATTATTAATTAGCAAAGTAATTAATGCCTTGAGAGAGGATTAGTTAAGGTTAGGGATCTTTGCCTAGGGATTAGTCTTCTTTGAGTATTGGACATGGATCACCTTAAATCAATTACCTTATCCTTGAATTCGCCTTTTATCATTGTTTTATTCACCGTTTAGTGTCTTTAGCTCTTGTTACTTGTCTTTTATTTGATAGTTCACTAGCTTAATCACCAAAACCTGTTTGTTAGCTTAACTTAAGGAGTTATATGTATTCTTGGTGCATTTAACCTTCTCCCATTTGGATTGACACCTCATATACTACATAGTATATTGAGAATTGATCTCAAATTAGACTCCAAAAAGTCTACTATCAGTTTTTACTCTCTCTTTGGATTCATTTCACACCGAAACGGTGTGATTTAAGTCCGGGGGAGAGGTCTTTGTCATTTAACATTTTTTTCTTTAATCTTATTTTATATTTTTGAGTCTTGCTTTGTATTTGAAAAAACAAAAAACCAAAACCAAAACAAAAATCTTGTTTTTCATTTATGTTTCATTTTTCATTTTTGTAGTAGGACCGAGTCTAGAAGCATGTAGGATCGCATTAATATGCATAGGGGACAATGATTAAACACTTGAACTTTGAAAACGTTGCCCTTGTTAAACATGTTATGATGCATGAACCGCTTTGAAAAATTGGAAAATCCATGTTTTGATCTCTTGACTTGCATGTCTTTGATTAGGTTGAAGCTTGCTGTGATTTGATTCCAACTCTATTTATTTGAACCTAACTTGAACATTAATTCTCTCGCCTAGAGGTTCGAAATGCATTCTCATTGTCTTAATATATATACTCGAAGTTTCTTATCCACTTTGCCACTCTTGTGTTAATTCGAGTAGCTATCCTCATTTTTAGGGTAGTTTCCCACCTAATATCCTAAAACAATTCTTTCAAACCCTTGTTATTTGTGAGTGAGGCCTTTTTTCTTGAAAATGCACACAATTGTAAAATCTTGTAAGAGAAAGGAAACAAAGCTTATCTTCCTTAGACAAGTGACTTGGGTATTGGGAAATAGAATGGTTAAAGCTCTTTTTGGGTGAATGGTGAGTGAAGTGAGGGAGATGGTGAGAGAACATTGGGTAAAGGCTGAGGAAAGAGCCTAAGGTGGGAAAAGAAAGAAAGAAAAAAAAAGCAAGAAAATCTAGGAAAGAAACAAGTATTCAAAGTTGTCTAAACTCTAAGAAAAGGAAAAAGAATAAGAGTTTAGAGTAAGAGAAGAAATCCCCCAAGAGTGTTGGTAAACGGAAAAGAAATGAGGTTGTGTACAATGTATATATCTAGCCAAAAGGGCTTTGGGTTTTAGTTATGAGATGAGAGATGTGAGGCAATGAGCTTAAGACGAGAGATTTGAAGTGCTAGGGTAGGATGGAAGATATTCTTTGATGCATCTTTGTTCCATTCCTTCCCTGCTTTTTCGTGTTGTCATGCATTACGTTTTCATGAGAGTAAGTTACCCAAAAACTTGAACCTCCTCTTACATTATGCTTTCAAACCTTTTTGCCCCAAACCAATTGAGAATGATTGAGACTCACTTTGCGAGACCGCACTTGAAACGAGCTATTTGAATGTTAAAGAGTTGGTTGATAGGAATGCTTGTGGATTCTAAAGTCTTAGGCACTAGAGTACAACATTCAAGTTGCGATAGGTATGGAGAAGTTCGTGAGAGTAAAATCGATTTTAGCATCATGATATTTTTATCTAAGGACAATGAGTTGAAAGTTTCATGTGTCTTCTTTTGGATATGAGTCCCCGCCTTCAACCCTCTCTTTTTGGCTTACTTTGCTTTATTCGCTTGAGGACAAGCAAAAGGCTAGTCCGGGGGAGTTGATATTCGTCTATTTTATCACATTTGAGTCCCATATTTTCCTTTGTTTCTTTGTGTTTCATCATGTTTTCTTTGTGTTTTTATTATATTTAGGTCCAAATTGAGTCTCATTGTATATTAGATGTCCTAGGTTGTTTTTGTGTTCTTTTTTGCTTGTTGGAGCCTTTTTCAGGTGCTTGGGAGTAGCTTGGATCAAAAGAGACGCTTGGAGCTTGAAGGAAAGTCTAAAGAAGAGCAAAAGGAGAGAAATGCACGTCCGATCGGTTTGTAAACTGATTGCTGAAACCGATCAAGAACCTCTGATCAAGACGATGTGTCTTAAAGATGCAATCGGATGAAAGCCTTGCCTTTTGAATTAGATTGAGAGCTCTTAATGAACGTTATACGAATTGAGTTAGCTTTCCACTGGAAGTGGTTTAATTTCATTCGCATCAGCAGTTCAAGAGATGCGTTTGTTTTACTGAAAACATATCATTACCGGAAAATGCAGCGGCAATCCAAAGCGGCTGAACAATCATGTCATATGGAAGCCTTCCTTTTGGATTTAGCTTTGGAGCTTTTCATAAAAGTTATAGTAAATTGAGTTAGCTTTCCAATGAAAGTGGTTTCGTGCTATTCAGGGATGTGGTTCAAGAGATATGATCGATTTACTGAAAACATGTCAAGCAGATCGGGTTTGCACTTTCCACCAAGCCCCACCACCACAACTTTTCCACTTTGAAGCCAACTCATTCACTTTCAAGCCACCCATAAAAGATTGAGTGCTGGACATAATCAAGTTTCAACATTATCATTCTTCTTTTTTATTTTTCTTTTTCTTTTTTCTTTTTCTTTTTGTTTTTCCTCTATGCAAGCTAATAAAACATTTAAAATTGTAATAAGTATGCTTTTGTATTGCTATATAAGGAGGTGCAATCCCTCTTGTAAGACAATCAACTCATAAATACAAACACTTCTTACACAAAGCTTAAACTCTCTCTCTCTTTTCTTAATTTTCGTTTTTTTACTTCATGTTCATCAAGGATTGTTCATCCATTTTCATATAGAGAAGATTTTCTCTAAAACTCTTTCTCTTTTCTTATTTATTTAATTATGTCTTTCATTTCTATCATATATTTTTGTTATTTAATTGTGTGAGTAATTCTATCATGGGTTAAGGGTTTGGTAGTTTATGATGTTTTGATTTAAAAGATTGGAGATGTTTAAAACTATAATTTAATTTATCCTCATGTTTTGAAAATAATCTTAAAGCTAGAAGTGAGTTGGAAAATCATTTCTTGATTTTAGACACATCGCTACCTGGAAAGGGATTGCGATTTGTCTTGTAATTTTCATCTCATACTTTTCATTCTTAACCTATGGAAATAAAAGTCTAAGGTGAATTATGATTAAAATGATCTTGAGTTCATAGTTTATAAATCTTTTATTTGCAATTGGGAAATTAGCTTAAATAAATGATTTATAAAAGGATTAGTATCATGGAAATGAACTAGTCTAAATTAATTGATCATGATCTAGGAAATAAATTGATTTAATCGTTTTAAACATCATCTCTCAATTATCAAACATTTAGAACGAAATACCAAACCCGAAAACCCATGTCTTAAATTCTTGATTAAATTCCGATTTTTATTTTGTTCTTAAATTTGTGTTTCAAATTCTGTCATTTAGATTGTCATATTTATTTATGTTTTAATTTCTCATTATTCTCCATGTGGATTCGATCCCTAAGTGCTTCAACGACATACCGTTATGATTGCGGTATTGTGCACATTGGGTTAATTGTGCGAGCCTAAAAAACTCATAAATCAGAATCCCCTGTCGGAAAGCTGTTGGATATCCGACGGAAAAATTAAGACGGCGTATTTATGCCCCGTTTATGAATATATATCCCTTTGGCTAGGCCTCCTCGATCTCAGATTTGAACTCCAAACAAGGGTAACAATAACCCGAACAAGAAAATTCATGGCTCGGAAGTCGAACATTGTGGATATGACGTATGCGTATCCATGTAGGTGCATACACGTGGACGCATGCGTATCCATGTAGATACGCATGCATATCCATGTAGGTGCGTATATGTGGACGATATTTGCATGGATACGCATACACATCTATGTACTTGCGTACACGTGGACGATATGCGCGTGGATACGCACATGTCTATCCATTTAAATGTGTCCACGTGGACGCAGCTATGTGGATACGCATGCGTTCGACGAATGTGTTTGAACCACATGTCAGTAAAATATTGTAAAATGATATCAAAGTATAGAGAAAAAAGAAACATAGTTTATAGTGCAAAAAATATTGTGAAATTGTTTTTTTATGAGAAGAAATAAGCAAAACATACTAATTGGGGTGTCAAAACAAAAGCAAAAAAGAGAAAAAGAGATGAAAGAGAGAAAAAAATTACACTACACACGTTTTCTATCCCACACAAGAGTATCTTGGTATTTAAAAAAAATGAATAGTTGCAAAGTGTGTAGGTGTAAAGTCAAAGTAGAGAAAGTGTGTTAAATGTAATTATAAAATGGTAAGTGTGCTGTAAGGTGAAAGTGGAAAATTAAAGTGACACAGTGTAACTCACCAAAAAATAAATGGTTCAAAATTTAATTTCTGATTTTGGTTTGCATCTAAACCTAAGACGCACTTGGAAGCTAAAATAGAACCAAACACGAGATTACGAGAATCTCATCGGATTAAGATCGAAGTATTTATCAATCGGTTACTCCAAATTACATAGATATGGTATGCAATTCTCTACACATTTCAACCGAATCCACAAACTAAAAAAAAAAAAAAAATCAAATGCAACCATAATAACCTCACATCATCGCCCAAAAGAGAGCATTAGCACATCTTGCTTCGCTTCCTTTTCTTTATCTTTTAGACCTAACCGCACCGGCTCAGATAAGATAGCTCACGAAACATATGCTTTCAAATCTTTTGATCCTTGGACAAGTAGTCATGTACCAATATGGTTACGGTCTATTTGTTGAGACCGATAAACCGGAAGTGTAATCTTGTACTGACTTATTGGAGAAATAATTTTATGTTGAGCCCAAAGAAAACAAAAATGAGCGCAAAAAGACATATAAGCAAGTTACCAAAGAACAAATCAAAATGAATTAGAAACAAAATAAGCAAGAAAAATGCCGTGAGAACATCTCGCCGTTTAAATAGGCTAAAAACGTTACGCAGTTTCGTTTGCCTTACTGATTTCTACGTCTCCATTCGACAATCGCTGCATAAAGAGTGTGATTGGGCAAAAGGTTCATGTTTGGTAACGGCGAATCAGTCACCGGCGAAGTACGGTGGTCCTCCATCCATCTCTCTATGGCTCGCCGGTCATAAGTGTACCCATCAGCCGCAACGCATGGCTCCTTCATCACATCCTGCAAACATACCATAACAACATTCTTATCTAAACTAACCTGACTTCTCTTGCAAGTAAATAGCTGACGTAACGAACACGTTATTAACCTTAAGTAATGGGCAGAGATAGTGGCTTGGAGGTTGCTTCGGCGCAGCGGAATGCGAGTTTCTTGCTTTATCAGCTACTTTCTTCAAGATCTCCAATGTTGGGAGAATTTGTTTTTCCAGATCAGGCCTGTCTTTAGCACGGAGCTCTGTACAATAGAGTGCTAAAGCGGCTAATTGTCGGGTTTCTTCGATTGGCCAATTACCCGCTTTTTTATCAAGAATCTGTATTAACTCGTCGTCGTTGTTGTCCTCCATGGCTATTTCTACGGTATATGCCAGTGCAATAGCCGGCTGAGCGGTTAGAAGCTGCAGAATGATCATTCCGAGGGCATAGACGTCTGATTTTGGAGATAACATTCCGGTTCGTTGATATTCGGGATCGATATAGCATAACGTTCCGACGGGACTTGTCTGTTTGTACATTGTGAATTTGGTTGACAATGGGTCGACTTGGATCATTGTGGAGAGACCCACATCTCCTACTTTGCTGACAAAGTTGTGATCAAGTAAGATGTTGGCGGGTTTAAGATCACGGTGGATGATTGGCGTTGGTTTTGATTTGTGGAGGAAGACGAGCGCTGATGCGACTTCCCAAGCGATTCTGAACCGCACGAACCATGGGATTGGTTGACTATTGTTGACTTGGAACAGTCTATCTTCCAAGCTACCGTTTTCCATATACTCGTAGACTAGAGCACCGTGCTCGGGGCATGCTCCTAAAAGGAGAACCAAGTGCGGGTGCCTGATCTTGCTCAAGATTTCGAGCTAAGAGAGATTAAAAATTTCAGTTTCATTCTAAAAAAGAAAACTTTCAAACAAGAAAAACTTTTGGGTTGTGTACCTCTTGATCGAATTGCTTGGATAGATTACTTTCAGCGGAATGCAAAACTTTGACAGCGGCCATTGTATGATGCAGATTGCATTTGTAAACAGCCCCGTAAGCTCCCATTCCGATCTTTAGATCTTCAGAGAAGGACGAAGTTGCGGTAGTGATTTCTTCCCAAGTGAACTCTTGGTATTGCAGCTTAGGAGCCACAAGGGAACTTTCTTCAAGCTTCTCCTTCTCTTTGGCTTCACGGGTTGCTTTCATCTCTCCTTCTCTTCTTTGTGAAGCTTCTATCTCTTCCCTTCTCTTCTGCTCAAACTTCTGCGTTTCCTTTTTTGCTAACCCCTTCGTTTCGCGCTCCTTTAGCGTTAGCTCTTCAAACTTAAGCTCATTCAGCTGAAACCATAAAGGGGGCAGATTCATTAGATAGACAAACCAATAGCTAAGAAGCTTCACCAAATACAAGTTATCCAATTTTACTAGAGATTCTCTAAGCGTACCCTGCGAGAAGCATCCAAGGTTTCTACTTGAGCCGCTGCATATATTTCTTGAGCGTGTCTAAGTTCATCTCTCAACTTTTTAATTTCTTTGAGCGTGTCCTGAAACCAATGAAAACACCTCTCATTTCCAAATGCTTTCAATTTCACGAGGTTTAAGAACTTTCTAATGGAAACTTAATGTACCTGGTTGTCTGTGAAATAATCTTCACCTTGAGTAACATTTTCGTATTCACGATTGCTAGACATAGAACTCATACCGTCTTTTCTCTCACCGAAATCTCTAAACTGAGGATTCCAAGAAATGGTACACGATGTTTCAGGGCTAATTCTCTTGCTTGCTTCCTCTGCAGCATCTGAAGGCATACTTCTACTTTCATCTGACTCAGCAGAACTAGATTCCATACGACCAGAAACCCCTCTTACTACCGTCGGGAGATGTTGCAACCTCTTATTGGACAGAGGAAGAGATTTAGATTTGAGTGCATTTGGCATTGCATCTAAAGAATGTACCAAAAGAAAACCGAAGAAAAATTAGACTCATGAATCATACATACATCAGTTTCTGCTTACAGATTAACGAAAGCTCCGAACCTGAGATAGGTCCTGAACCAGAAGAACAGCTGGATAAAACAGTTCTCTCACTACCAGACTCTCTTAAATTTTCATTCCTCTCCGTGTCTGACGATGATTTCTCTTTTGAAAGAATGTAGACTCCTTTTGAGACAACATAGACTGTGCAAAGGTTTGACACATAGGCTGATATTTTTGCGGTAATATCATGACTCCTGGAATTGTCTCAACACATATATTCATGGAGATAACTCTGTGCAATCAAATAATCAAGTCGAAAAAAATAATGCTTCAAGCCGTACCCGTACAAGCCAACATGAGATGAGCGTCCAATGACAAGCCTGCTGATCAAATGCTGATTAACCTCTCTCGTTATCGCCACTGCAACACTATTTGATTCGAGGACTAGAAGTTCTACTGCAACCTTTGTTAAGAAGATTCAAAACGAGTTTCATCGATCTTTAGCTATAAGATATCTTACAAAGGAAGACCAAGAAAGACAAAAAAAAACAGAACCTTTTTCCGCTCGCACATCTTCTTGTAAGGTTTAAGAAGAGTTTCTTTCGTCTCCTCCATCACTTGTCGTCTATAAGTAGCCGCCACATCCTCTGGTGCCTCGGAGATAGAGACTATGTTTCCAGCTTTGGAAGGAAACAGAAACCGGTATCATCAGGCTCTTAAGTAGTCACATAAAAGTCTCAGGTAGAGAAGAAATCTTTGAAACTTACAAGGTGTAGGTAGCGAAGTAATCTTTGGATGGATGTGAATCAGCTTGAAAACGACATTTTTGTCAGAACCAAACTTTTTGAGCGCCCACTTAACTACATTATTGCTTTTGTTGCTCCCACTAATAGCTATCGCAATGGTCAGCGATTGAGAAGGAGACGCAATATCAGAGCCTGCACTCACAGGAAGCTGGTCAAGCACCGGCTTCTGGTCCATGAATTTTTTGAAAAACAGATCGATTTATCCTTATTTCTGACAAACATAAGCTACTTGGAGCCTCTCAAAATGTCAGGGCCAGTTCTGCGCAAGATGGTCTGCAACGGTTCTACTCATCGCTTATCTTTCCTCCAACCAAATGAGAAACTAGCACACTCTGTGTTTCAAAGCCATTTATAGATAAGTCATTCACAACATCACAATTGAAATCAAGATCCTTGAGCCAAACCAAAACTAGACAACCGATGAACAGTGGACAAACTGATATCACATGCAAGCATTTGACAAGATCTTGATTTCAGACAAGAGAGTGCATCGATAAAGAGATGCTTTGATATTCATAATCTAATCTCTCAAAAGTCAAAATCTAGACATCATAAAGCCACATTCCAAAGTCAATTTATATAGACAGAGGAATCTTGCAAGTCTATTATCAACTCTGAATTATTTTCCGAACACAGGTTTTCTAATTTGAGCCCATAAAATTTTGAACTTTACCATCACAAAAGCGTGGAAACATGAAACCCATCAAGCCACGCATGATCATAATCTCTGATTAAAAGAAGAAAATCACAAAATCTGACCAACCTGATAAATAAAAGATGTAACTTTTTATCTTCCGCCAAATTTCAAAAATGTATAATAGTCAACTATTTCTTGTATAATAGCAACACTTGTTACAAAAACAGTTTTTTTTTGTTTGAATAAATTTGAAATTCAATTCAAAAAAAAAAAAAAAAAAAAAGATTTGTAACTTTAAGCTCAAACCCAAAGAAAGAGGTGATGGCAGAAGAAGAAAGCTTTCTTTCTCTCTCTCAATTTGACAACTTGAAGTCGAATATGCGAATGGAATCTTCTATTCTCACAAAGAGCAGCCACGTTCGTGCTCCTAATTTCAGAGACAATCGAGTCCTTCGAATAACCACAGAAGACAACTTCGTCATGACTCATTGATTATCGTTGAAGGATCACTCTTTTTTATTTACTACTCTCTTTCTCAGGCAAGAAGTTTCCTTCATTATCAGAGCGACCGAGAAGAGAAAAGGGTCTTGAATTAGTCATCAACTTATACATCACTTTTTTTTTTTTTGGATCTTTGCTCGGTAGTAGGTTTTTGAAAACTTTATAAAATTTTTAACAATTTCCCGACTTATTTTGAAAACAAATACTTAATTTACTTTTAATCCGTTGACTTTCTGATCTTGTCATGTACGGCACGAAATCAACTTTGTACATTATACGGACGAATTAGACACAGGGCAAAATCGTCTTTTTATACACAAAAAAACCAAAAAAAAAAATATGTGTGACAAAATCGAAATTTTTTTTTGATAACGTGAAGGTGGGTGCAAATATGTCTTCTTTTTTTTTTTCTCACCGGGGTTTTATATCTTTTAATAACTTTTTCTTATCATCATATTGTTTAATAATTTTTCTTTGTTCATATTGTCATAAAATAGAATTGTGTTTTTTATTTATTATTATTCTAAACTGAAATATTTAGATCAGATAACACTTAAACTATGTTATCTTTGCAAGTTAACCTTTTCACAAACTGCTTATAAGGATGTAGCACTTTCTTGTGTTCAATTACGTGCATGCCCTTCTTTCAATCTCATATTTACTCTGTTGTACACGAGAAAACTCTCTCCTCTCTCCTCTAACCAGCTTGCGTTACATAGCTTCCTCAACCCAATCAGCATAGCTCCGGCACGTTGCACATCACAAGCATCAGATCCAGCCTCATCTCCTCTCAGGTAATCTACCAAACTAACTTGCCATGGAATTGAAATCTCCAATCGAAACTCTAGTTGCCGCTTCTCCTCCTCCGCCAACCACAATCCATCTCTCGTCGCCCAAAGTCATCGCCGGTGATGCAACACCGGCTTTACCACCCAATTGGGCTAATCTATGTTTCTCTTCCACTGCCACCGAAGTTTTTCGACAATGATTTGACGGCGGTAAAAAATCGAAGGAGATGACCGACGGTGGTTGCGACATAATTGAGAGAAATAGGATTAAGTAGCTCCTCTTCTATTTCCGACGTTCCGACTATTTCTGGCTCGTCGTAGTTATTAACGCCGCTGCAAGGGTTTAGTCGCGCCGTCTCTAGTTCCGGTACATCGCCTATAGTTTCGGTACGCCGCCTATAGTTCCGGTACCCCGCCTCTAGTTCCAGCACGCCGCTGTAATTACCGTCGGTGCTACGCTTTAGTCGGGCGTCCTCTGTAATTACTACCGGTGCTACGCTTTTTTAGGGTTCGAGAAAGATGAACATGTACCTCAAAGGCAAACTTGTCAAAATCTGGTCTAAACAATAATCAAAGTGTTAACTCAGCAAATACTTTTATAAAGTGACAGCAAATAAAAGAAACTTATATAAGTAACGACCTGTGCAAATCACTCTTCTAAACTGGGTATTTATTTTGAAAATTTATGCATTCCTCAACAATCTTTTTTTTTGTTTTGTCGAATCCTCAACAATCTTATGAAGGGACAATTTGCTAACTAGTATTTTTTAGATTTGGAAAATGTCTGTTTAGGAAACTTTTTTTTGTTTTTGAATAGCTGGAAATACATTTTCAGAAAAATGAATATACAAATCATCTAATTTTTTTTAAATAGTTTGTTATTACTCAGAAAATAGATATATTGTATGATGTATCGTGTCATGTTGTTTCCTTTATATAATAAGCATTTTTGGTATTGAAAGTGAGAACTAAAAATATCTATACTAAAACAAGAGCATTTTTTTTTTTTAATCGTCTGAATGTTTTATTGAGGTAAACTTCAATCTCTTGGAGAATTATAAGGATAACTAGCATCAAAGCCTAATAATAAAGATTAAAAAATGCTAAAATTCAACCCAAAGGAACCACTGATTGCAAGGGTCGTCTCGTCTATGTTCCAAGTATGGAACTTAAAGCCGCATCTGTGCATCACGTTGTACTCTCTCAAAGAGCCAGGCTATTGCTAAGTCTACATCGCGAAACAAGAGCATTTTTAGATTCTGTTTTCAAACATCTTTATTTTTTAAAATAAATTGAATATGTTGCCAAACAGATATTAAACATATTGCCAAACATTTATTAAATCTATTATAAACTTAAAAATGATAAATTTAACATATTTGAATCAATAACTATTAAATTAGTTTTATTCCTCATTTCACATTTTATATATTACAAAAAAATTATTCCGCGCGAACACAGTTTAGAATTTAGTATCTCTTTAATTTGAAATAACAGCAATATTGTCCGGGGTCTTGTGGTCGAGTGGTTGGGGACGGGCTTGGGCCGCTAACACGTTTCAAGTTCGATCATCCTGCTACGCGAAACTACCTCACATTGTTCCTGGACACCCACACGGATATAGACACATGCTTTAGGGCCCATTTGAATACCCGGAGAGAGAGCATATCTGTATATTGCACATCCCCCAAGAGATTAGTCTGGACCTCTCTATGATCTGAGTTATAAAAAAAAAAAAAAAAGCAATATATCTCTTTGAAAATAATCAAAAACAAAAGCGGTAATATTTTCGGATTTTTTGTATCGCTACCTTTTACATTTTCTAACTATTTTGATTCTTTTTATTGCTCTTTTCTCTCACTAAAAATTACTATTAACGCTTTATATTACCATTTGGACTTTGTATCACACTTTTTGAATTGCACCAATGGTATAACAAATCTTCATAAGTACTTTCAATGATGTGAATTATTAATATTTTATTCGTTAAATAAAACCGAATAATTTTTTTTTTGTTAACAAAATAAATTTAATTAATTAAAAGAAGATCCAAACTGACGGTGTTATAAACACAATGTCTAACATTACGGAATAAACAATCATTACGGACTAAACAATTAGCCTTATAATTTGAATAACGTGACGAAAGAATGTGTTCATTATTTCTTTGAATACCTCTTTCTTAATTCATTTAATACCTTTTTTTGTTCGGTTTTGTTAATTGTCTCATGTTACTTAAAATGCGAGTGATAAATAAGTTTTCTGGATTATGATGGTACTGTTTTTAGGAGGACGTCGAAAAAGTTGGAATGAGAGCTAGAAATCTAAGAAGTATCTCTCCTTTGCACGCAGAATTGGAAGCACTCATTTGGGCAATGCATTGCATGCTTGCAAATCAGAAGACGGCGATAACTTTTGCAACAGACTGCTCCGAGCTGGTGAAGATGGTATCTACACCCGACGAGTGGCCGGCCTTTACACTACACTTGGAAGAGTTCGTAAAGAGTAAGGAATAGTTCACTTTTTTCTCTATCTCACACATCCCACGCGCAAACAACACAGAGGCAGACAAGCTAGCACGGGGTGCTCGCGTCTACCCATCAGATCTCGTTTATGTAAACTCGGTATCCTCGGTTTGGGTCAGTGAACCGATATAGGTACTTAGGCTGTTGACAAAAAAAAAAAAAAAAACTAAATCCAACAAGAGACATATGAGACTCATGCTCATGTGTTTCCACTAATACATTACTTACATATATAAAAATGTTATTGTGTTAATTAGATTACAGTAAAACCTCTATAAATTAATACTCGATAAATTAATAATCACTATAAATTAATAAATTTTTCCGGTCCCGAGTCGGACCAGTGTAAAATTTAACACAATTCGATAAGATAATAAGATAATAAATTTTTTAAAATCTCTATGTAAATATATGGTCCCAATAATATGATAAATTAATAATTATAAATCTTATGCATACATACCTAAGACAATTTAGTAAAATATGAATCTATTGTTGTTTGTTTATTCTTAAAGTTAGAATCTCGTTGGAGCTCATCTCTAATCTTCCTTATTGCATCCATAACTCTTAGTGTTGTCCTCTCGACCTGCATCAAAAAATTGTAAAGACTTCTAGAGGCCATAATTGCTTCTTTGCGTGTAATAACTTTCAAAGGTTTCATAACATCATCTTCAACTTCATCATCTTCAGTAAGGATAGTAGCTACAATTTCTTATAAACTCTGAACTTTTGAGCATGTATCATTTTCACCCGGGTAGTCGAGTAGACTATTGACATCCATTCTGTTTCGATAACCGATATTATTAATCACTACTTCAAGTTCACGAATGTCGTTTGATTCATCTTCTAAATTCCTTGATACGACATCTCCTGAACGAATCTTGCAGTGTCGAAAACAATTTGCTATTGTGTTTTAGCTTATGATACAATATCCAATTGCGATGTATAATCTATTCAAATAAAATAAAATTTAAATGTATACACTAAACTTTTTTTTATCTCTATAAATTAATAATTATTAATTTATCGATAAATTAATAATTTATTAATTTATCGATTAATTAATACTTTTATAAGATAATAAATTTTTGAAGTTCCAATATTATTAATTTATAGAGGTTTTACTGTATATGTACACCCTTTAACTAAAATAGATTATATGTACACCAAAAATATATGCATCGTGTTCCAATAAAATATAACCACAAAATATATTGGAGGACTAGTTGCATCATCCATGCTTACTGCGACAATCAATATATTATAGACCTTTCATAGTTGATAATTGCCAATGATCATGCCGTTTGAAAAACAAGTATTGATGAAGCTTAACTAATATATTTGAAAAATATAACCGAGATTAAAAACTAGCTACTACTTTGTATATAAAACATTATAATTATAATTGAATTAAAAAAAGCTCTATTCTATTTTTTGTTTTTTTGGTATGAATGTTAAGTATATTCTATTTAATTTCTTAAGTAATCAAAACTGCAGAAATCTTTAAAACTAAATAACATATATATAACAAACTCTAAAACTTCTAATTGGCTGCCAAGAATATTCATCTATGAATCTTCAAACTGATTTTCTTGGAAGTTGGAACTATCTGCGTTTCTAAAGATATTTGTGAGTATCCAAAATACTTGTTTGGTATATATTTTGTTTTCCTTTTTAGATTGTAGAAGAAAATTGTAATGGTATATTAAATTTGCAAAAATAAGTATCACATCATTGGATTGTGTGTGCATATGGATAGGCACATCACATGTAATGATCATCGTAGAAGAGACCACCAGAGATTTCTCTTTAGTTTTATTTTCTTTGAACAAACACACTTTTGTATGCATATATATGGATAGGCACATCACATGTAATCATCAAAACATCTGAAAACCAAACATCTACTGATTTGTTCCTCGTCGAGGTTTATCTAAATCGAAATTTGATCAAAAACCCACAAAACCCTGACTCTCATACCAATTGATGGAGTGAAAACTTGCAATCAATCAGTTGCTTACTTCCATTCAATCTCGATTTCGTGAGACCACAAGGTTGCTTGCTACAAGATCAATCTCAGCTCACCAACACTCTATGCTCGGTAGATAAGTCACAAGGTTTCTTCATTGAGTTTGAATAGTAATAAACTTAAACGATCAATATGCATGTTAACTTCACACATAGTTCTGCCATGTATATTGTAACATCCCGACCCCGCCTTCTCGAAAGGACCATGCGAATCGGCAATGCCACCTTCGATCCCCGTCTCTTCATCCCAATAAAGGCGACGTGTCAGCTAATAACAACTCATTGTACAATAACCATTTTTTGAATAATACTCTTCGTTAAATCCCAAATCCTTGTTTTACAAATTTCAACTTAAATCTTAAATAAACCGAACAAATAACGAGTAACTGTCTTTAAATCCAAGTAACGAAAAGCCAATAAACCAAAAGGAAACTCCCAAGTCCCCAAAACAGCGGACCACACTGGAATCACTCATGCAGTTCCTCGTACTCAACACCATCATCATAATAATCACCATCACCTACAAGAAGAGAGAGGGGTGAGTAATTGAGATTACTCAGCGAGAACTAAACCTAGAACTCATCCCCACACCCGCTCATATTCGACCAACATATCAAGGATAAGCATAAGCAAGTAATCACACATCACACTCTAGAAGCGCCCACACAACAACCAAACATGGGGATGTCACAATAAAGATATATCTCGAGCCATAGCTCTACAGGTGTGTGAGTTCACACAAGACTCTAGTCTCACAGACCACCAGGGCTCGCTTAACCCCCACAGCGTTGGGTTCTGGCATCAAGGTTCACTCCATCTTCCCATCACGACAGACGGTTCCAGGACAGGAACTACACCTAACCAGTCCCATCAAAAAAGTTGGTCCCGATGTTAAGGTTACACCCACCTTCCCCATCAAACAAGTGGGTTCCGGCTTCCAGGGCATACACCTCAACAGTTCCCGCAATCAATTCGTACCACATGATCCCCATCGCCTTGTGATGAATACCTATCAAGCCGCCGTTGTGTTTTCCTAACACTTCCTTTGGGGTCCCCGTTCCAATTGGGATTCACGTTTCCATTCGTTTTCCCCGAAGTTACTTCCTAACGCGCCCTTGAAGTCCTTGCACCAGAGATAGCTCCAAATGTTAACAATTCTCCTTACATTCTTGGTGAATTCCTTTTCACCGTCCTTAGTGAATACCATTATCACCTAGCCTTAGTGAATTCCTTTCACCTTCCCTGATTAGTAATTTCCGCGCACTTGACAAGGACTCTTCTTTCTACATCCTTCCGTTCAACGGATGACCATTATCCAGGGCTTGTTCCAAGGCCACACTGAACTATATATACAAGTTATCCTGTCCATTTCTGCTTCTTCGTTCTTTTTACTCAATCCGCATTGCAACTACCCAAGTTGAATCCTTACCGCCAATCCTTTTGGACTGACCAATAGCATATTCCATTGTCACCATATCCCATTTCCATTCGGGTAATGGTACTTGTCACCATATCCATTTCCATTCGGGTAATGGTAACTTGATGTAGTCCACTAGGAACTATGAACTTCGCTTTCACCATCCGCACGCCTTACACCTCCTATGATATATTTTCCGTCAGATAATCATCATCCAAACACATACACATTCTCCAAAGAAGTATATGTGTGGTGTCCTCCCACACTGGTCTCGATCGCTTACTTTAGGGTGCTTCCCGGACGTGTAGAGAAACATAACCAGCGTGCTCGTTGTAAGATCTCGTCCTCCAGATCTTTTCTCTCGGGCACACCCGGCTATTAGTAAGAACGTTTCATTGTTCGCTACGTGATGTCCAATCACTATTTTGTTCATTTCCCTCCTTAGAACTTCACCTTTGTTCTACGCCTCGCATATCTTCCAAACCTTACAAACCACAAAGCTCCTTGCAGCTGGTCCAACCGCTCGGCGATCCAAAATAATGGCACTTATCCTCGATGGTTACCTTATGCTCTCTTTGGCGACATCCGCACACAAGATAGCAAGTGAGTCAGTCCGGTCCCGTAAAGACTGATCTCCCTGCAAGATAAAACAAATAAGAACTTGAGGCTCATCTAGGTGGTGGTTTTATAACATTTTGAAAAATTCCCGTTTTGAAAAACTTTGAAATCTGAATGACCCTAACCCACTAACTTAGAATCTTCTTTCCTTTTCCAACTTCTTCAACTCCTCTAAGATCGGCACCCGTTTAAGGAATGCGACCACTCCCAACCTACTGGAGTGACCAAACCTGAGCTCTGATTCCACTTGTAACATCCCGACCCCGCCTTCTCGAAGGGACCAGGCGAATCGGCAATGCCACCTTTGATCCCCGTCTCTTCATCCCAATAAAGACGACGTGTCGGCTAACAACAACTCATTATACAATAACCATTTTCTGAATAATACTCCTCATTAAATCTCAAATCCTTGTCTTACAAATTCCAACTTAAATCTTAAATAAACCGAACAAATAACGAGTAACTGTCTTTAAATCCAAGTAACGAAAAGCTGAATAGAACCAAAAGGAAACTCCCAAGTCCGCAAAACAGCGCACCACATTGGAATCACTCATCCAGTTCCTCGTACTCAACACCATCATCATAATAATCATCATCACCTACAAGAAGAGAGAGAGAGGTGAGTAATTAGGATTACTCAGCGAGAACTAAACATAAAACTTATCCCCACACCCACTCATATTCGACCAACATATCAAGGATAAGCATAAGCAAGTAATCACACATCACGCTCTATAAGCGCCCACACAACTACCAAACATGGGGATGCCACAATAAAGATATATCTCGAGCCATAGCTCTACAGGTATGTGAGTTCACACAAGACTCTAGTCACACAGACTACCAGGGCTCGCTTAACCCCCACAACGTTGGGTTCTGGCATCAAGGTTCACTCCATCTCCCTATCACGACAGACGGTTCTAGGACAGGAGCTACACCTAACCAGTCCCATCAAACAAGTGGGCCCCGGTGTTAAGGTTACACCCACCTTCCCCATCAAACAAGTGGGTTCCGGCTTCCAGGGCATACACCTCACCAGTTCCTGCAATCAATTCATACCACATGATCCCCATCGCCTTGTGACGAATACCTATAGTGCTTTCACACCATCTAGCTACTTTACATACATTAATCACACAACAGGTTCATCAATCAGCATGCTGGTTCGTCATCTAGTGATTTCCTAGTCCATATTTATTATAAGATGTAGATCAAACATATGATAACTATGATTATTTCTTAAGAATCACTCCTAAATATGCTTATGTCATTGCAATATTTTAGATGTCAATCCAATTTGGGTTTAGTTTAATGAAACAAGAATGCAAGAAACTCTCTAATTTAAGCAAACAAAGGGTTTTGGTTTTATCTAGCAACCTAATTCAAATGTAAAGCAAACAAGTAACAAGGCTAAACAAGATTAAGAAATTATGATAAAGACAAGCCCTTGGATGAGGTTATGGACTTTGGGGACTTCTATGAGTAATCTAAGATGTCAACACACACAATCAAGCAGTTTCCCTTAGCCTAGAACACTTAAACAAGATTAATCCACTCTCATGGCCTTAATCACTTTGCTAATCAACTAATCAAGAACAAACTCTTAATTGTGAAAAGTCAATCAACAAGCATTAATTATAAGTTATAATAGCCCTAATACTCCTTAAACAACTACTCTCATAGGTTAAGCAAGTAAAATCTCTTATCTAGTTCTTTGGGAAATTTTATCGAACACCTTGTGTGCATGAAATTCCCTATGATCTAGATTAACTTTCTCAAGCCTAATCTAGCATTATGAACACTAGATAAGAGAGGGAAGATGTAATCTAAGCCCTAGACATCCTAGATCAACCACGAAATCCCATAATCTACCTCATCCATGAGCTCTAAAAAGACCTACTCACTAATCATGGTGAAACCCTCAAATCCCATAAGGAAGATGATTGAATCCATGATTAGGGAATAGAAAGATTAAAATAAAAGAGGAATTAGAGAGATTAAGAAGATTCAAACTTTAAATTGCATAAAAGTAAAGAGGTCTCTTGCAAAAATCCTAAAAATGAGAGGTTTTTGCTAGAGAAAAGAGATAGAATAAAGCTTAGATCTAAAATTAGGTTTTTGCAATTTTTAAATGGTTTTTGGGCGGACCGGGTCAACCCGGAACAAACCGGGTTTTGACCCGGTCGGGTCTGGGTCGAGTGGTCCATACCGGACGGTGGCTAGCCGGTGTAAGGGGGCCGGTATGGAGGAGCCTTGGTCGACAGCTTCACACCGGGTCGAGACGGGCCGGTACGGGTGGTCGGCATTGTCCCTGGTCGAGCTTGGGTTTGACACCGGACGGTGGTACCAGTCGAAGCTGGGCCGGCATGGGATGTCCTGAAGCTTTATGTCGGGCGAGGATGGGGTGGTACACTGGGTCGGTATTCAACCTGCCCGCGTGCTGAGGTTGATAACGGACGGGTCTTGGCCGGTGTGAAGTGTGCCTTCGGTCGGTACAACTCTCTGTCCTCGTACCGACCAAACAATATCAGACGGATGTTGGGCGGCACGGCAGGCCGGCATTCTCCCTGGTTTGGACTTGATGTGATACCAGTCGGTCGTGCCGGGTGAAGGCGGGTCGGTACTGGTCTATGCTTCGCGCCAGATGTACATGTACTTGTAAAATTGCCATATCTCCTGAACCACTTATCTGAATGCCTTGAAACCTCTTCCAGACAACAGCTAACTCATTTGCCCATCCATTTCAGAAGACCTTCGAGGGTAATTCCAATTGGAAATCTTTCGTCTTGCTCCGATCTTTGAGACACCTCGGGTGAACTTTGTCTTCTCTTTTGCTCCATTACTCCAAACATCCCCAAAATGCCTCCAAGCACCTAGAAAACACTCTAATTTATGCAAGACTCACTAGGACCTAATGCAAAACACCCTAGACACTAATTAAGACTAAACCACTAAGGAAAACAATGATTATGTATGCATGTGACTCAAAACACTAAGTAAAATGCACGCTAAAACAAGTAAATTATGAGAATATCAACAGAACGTGCCCGTACTTCGTAGCACGCAGCATAACTGAGTATACTTAGACTCAACACACCAAAAGAAGACAAGAGACATAGAGAGAAGCCTAGATCTAATCCTCACCTTAGCCACTGGATTGACAACGCGATTACATATTCTCCTGAGGCTCAAATTAGTTATCCTTCAACCGAGAGCTAGATCCACGTGTCCTTAGGATGTCTGCAAAGTTTCAGGTCAATCCAGATTGATTTGTCTATCCAAACCAACCAACTCGTCAGACTGGTCTAACCCATGCGCTGCGCTAAACAGTCTCGGTAAAACTAACATAATTTCCAAACCACAAGGTAGAACACTGAGATATTTCACAGAGATCTAGATCTAAGGGTAACAAACATTCTTACCAAATATCAGCTTGATCGGATCACTACCAAACCTTCAAATCGGTTTCTCCTCTCACTGGTCGCAGATCCGCACTGCACAGATCAGGCATGGGAAAAACATCCATAACTTTCATATCACAACTCCGAATAACAATCCGCTTTCTGGTTGGATAAATTAGAGAGTCAAGTTTCAGATCGTTTGGATATGGTTTGCCTGTTCGTTCCTTCTTTATATCAAAACGGGTCTGATCTGTCTTCCCTTTGCTTCTAGGTGGTTGCGATGGTTTCTCCTTCAAGGTGATTCGACATTGGTTGATCAAAGGTAATTTCAACAGGGCTTTGCCGCAAGAACATTCTGCCTCTTCTTTGCCACGAGTTCTCTCTATTTATAGAGGTGAAAGATTCTAGGGATAAAGTTTTTTATTAGCTTAATGGATTTACGGGTTGAACTTTTAGACTAAAATAATAATTAGACCCACATTTTTAGATAACCGAAATTAAAACACACCAGTTTTTGATACCCGTGAATAGGGATGTTACAACTATATATAATGACTCTTTCTGCATGACACTTCAAAATGAGAATTTTAAACTGAGACGATATAAAATCATGAATCACGTTCGCAACAGAGAAAAAAATAACCCAACTTACAGTTATAGGATATACTAATACGTATTTATTTATTCATTATTATTATTTTGTTAAAGGGCCTAATACATATTTATTTAACTATCTTTTGCTCTATATTTTAATGTATTTTTCTTAATCTTTTTTACTAGACATCGAAGTATTTCAAATAAGTTCACAAAATTTTCAATTTCACTTGGTTATATAGTGTACGAATTAATTCTTTATCATATATGTACTGATACCATAGTATAGAGATATTTGCGCAGGATGTCACTTATTTTAAGTTTTATTAGTTTTTTGTCATTTTTTGAAAGTGCTAAACAATTTGTCATTTTTTCACGTGAAATAATGATTATACTTCTTTGAGTCTACATCATGTACCGTACACAAACGTACACGCCGTACTGTACAATAGGTAAATTTGTCATGAACAGTAGAAAATGCTACATTTTAACAAGGTTTTCAAAAGTGTTAACGTGCAAATGAAACTTAAAATAAATGACGCAAAGCTCCCCATAGTATATTATAATAATATATATATATATATATATAATAATATGAGTTATGATTTGTTTGCACTTAGTTGCTCGCATGCATGAACTATCTTGTCCTCACGTCTTTTAATTTGTCTTCCTTATAATATGGGTATGTGTCAATGTGAATGTATAGTCTATAATTTTCTTTCTTTCTTTTAACACAATTCAATGGTATATTAAGAAAGTGTAAAGTGATCATTTGTATAATGAAGAATTAATAGAGAAAATGCATTTAGAAATAAACAGATGAAAGAGACAAAAAACATATGTTGTGTTATAAACTAAACTATAATCTATAAATATATGTTTTATATGTATGTATGTATGTATAAATATATTATGTGTATAGAAGAGAGCGAGGGAGAGGAAGAGAGACGAGCGTGAGAGAGAGAATCATCTCTTATTCACTTCTTCTTAACTTCTGTTTTACAAATGACATACGTATATATAATACAAATTAAGAAAAACATAAAAATAGTGGAAGGTCGGTTAAATGAGCGAATGGATAATTATCCATTTTCCATTTTCAACATGTTGTACTCTTTTCAAAAACCAATAAATCATCTGGATCACTCCACTCCTTAACGGAAAGTAAAGATGATTTGCTCTGGGTTTTAAAATTCACGAAGCGCACTGCGCTATAGCGATCAAAGGCCTTGCTTTGCGCTATGCGCACGCTATAGCGACCAAAGGCGATCGCCTTACGGATCCAACGCACATAATATGAAACGTGTGAAGAAATATGTATGCACACATTATTATTAGTTTTAGAATAATCCAAATTTTTTTAAAAAAAAAACAAAACAAAACACCAATCCACATCATAAAAAATAGTAAAGAGAAAAGCAAACATAATTGTTTTAAAAAATATTGCTAGATAGCCTAATCACTAAAAAATTTAGATCATCATCATCACCAAGCTCATAAGAATCTTCATAACCCAAATCATCTGCTCCTAAGTCCTCTTCGATCTCATCATTGATAGCAAATCACGTTTCTAGATTTCATATAGCTTATTGAAATAGAAAATAGTTCATATGAGTTTTATTAAGAACAAAGAAAAATAAAAAATGGAAGATTTAAGTTGTCTTCAAGAACACAAAGATTTGAGAATGATATTGATAAAAGGTTGAAGGAGGCTGCACTAACGGCAGCCAAAAGTTACTCTTACAAATTGTCTTACACATATTTATATGAAATTTAGAAACCCTACATATATGGGAATTGGGCTTGATTACATTGTTGGGCTTGTGCTCTCTAATACTCCCCCGCAAACTTGGGGGCGGGTGAAGACGAAGCTGCCAAGTTTGAACTCACAATCTTCTTTGAGCCTTAGCTAGGTAGTTGTGAAATGCAAATGAAGATGTCTTGGTAGGAGCTTGAGTTGATGAAGCATCACATGAAGATGTAGACAGATTTCTCTATTTGCTGTAGAGATAAAAATGCAGATTTTTTTTCCAGAACCATATGAAAACTTTTGGTCTATATTTGGAGATCTATCATGACTCCCTCAGAGGTATATTTTTTACTTTGAGAGTTTAGTATAGTCCCTCATAGGTATTTTTCACCCATTCTTCTCACAAAGATTATGAATTGTTTGTACCCATCACATAACAAATGAGAGACTTTACCCACAACTACTGAAACTTTACAACTCACTACTTCCCATCCATTTGCCAACAACAATATGCCTTTCTCTCTAACATTTCCACGAGCACCTTGTGTGCACTAAGCAAAACCAGAAACTTGCAGCATAAATCAAACCCAACTGTAGCAAACCCAATACGTCTCTATTTCATTCTAGCTTCATACGTTCATAGACAAGTCTAAACCATCCAGCAACCCACCAAACGAGCAATTAATCATCATGTCCTTCTCAATCTATCCTCTGTTCTGTCTCAGGTAAAAAGAAACTTTACCGTGATATAGTTGCAGCTTTGCTTCTGTTGCAACAACCTTTGTCTGAAAAACAGTCACGTAGAAGAAGAAAATGGATGGTGGAGCTCTCTCGATTCATTCTTCTTCTTCCTCTTCGAGCTCACTGGTAAAATCCCATTTCAAATGCTAGCCACCACGCCTGCTCATGCTCTCAGGTTCAGGTACGTGGTGCCCACGCGCTCGTGGCTTCACAGGTTTCGATGCTCCTCCGCCTCCTCGTCGTCTCTCGCTCCTCTCTCTTCTTCTGATTTCGACGCCGGTAACACCCATGAGGTGAACGAAGAGAAGAGCAGCGACGGACCTGAGAAGAAAACAGCGCCGTGAAAAATCTGGAGCCACTGATGTGAAGCTAGCCCAGATCGTATTAATCAGAAATCTGAGATTTTGTAGAGTCTCTTTGTTTGGCCGAAGCTTGAAGAGATGGATTAGACTGAGGCAGGCTGGAATCATAGAACGTGATGCAGAGTAAGCTAAGACAAATCTGAAATTTACAGCGCGAAAAGGATGATTTGAAGCTGTGAGAAACCCAAAAGATCTCCTGGTCTCTAATACCATGATAGCAAATCACGTTTCTAGATTTCATATAGCTTATTGAAATAGAAAATAGCTCGAGCCTTATTAAGAACAAAGAAAAATAAAAGATGGAAGATTTAAGTTGTCTTCTCGAACACAAAGGTTTGAGAATGACATTGATAGAAGGTTGAAGGAGGCTGCACTAACGGCAGCCAACAGTTACTCTTACAAATTGTTTATATGAAATCTAGAAACCCTAGATATATGGGAATTGGGCTTGATTACATTGTGGGCTTGTTCTCTCTAATAATCATCATCAACCAACAGCATAACACTAGGAGATGGACCATATGGATTGCCACTACGAGATGATTGTGGAGTGGTCCGAGTGGAATTAGTAGCAACACCCTTTCCTCTGTCAACTCTAGTTGAACTTGAAGCTCTTGCTCCTCTAGTAAAATAGCTTGGATCTTCAGCTCATGTGACCTGGCTAACTGCTTTCCATGTCAAGTCATCATCTTCAAATACAAGATCATCATTTTCATCATCATAAGAATCCATGTCCATTCTCCCAAGTAGCCACTCATTGCTATCATCAATTTCGTCCAAGAGAATAAGATCAATGGTATCACTTCTCATCCACGTTGTAAAGCACGATTATATTTCACGAATACTGATGTATTGCGTTTTTGACATTTTCTAACCCGTGCTTTTTGTACATGATCAAGTCTTTATCGAGTGTTTTAGTCTTTTAGGAGTCATTTCAGGTCTAAAAGCATTTCAGGACGGAGTTCGGAGGCCTAGAACGGAAAAACGGCGAAACCAAGCCAAAAAGATGGGATCGATCGATCCACCTCCTAGATCGATCGATCCACAAAGCCGCCCATTTTCTGGATCGAGCACTGACCGATCCAGACCGACTGATCTAAGAAAAAAGATGGGATCGATCGATCCACCCTCTGTAAATAGTGTAAAAACGTGTTTCTTATTATTTCACCAAACTTTTGCTTCCCTTTGACGACCAAAACTCGAAAATACTGGTTTTTGACCAGATGTATCATATCTATCTGTTTTTCTACTACTCTCTTTGATCTTGGTGATTTGTAAGCTTGAAAAGCAAACCTTTGATTCTACATATTGGAGAAGTTTTCTTAATCTCTTTTCAATTTCTGTTTGGTTGATCATGTGTTCTTCATCATCTTTCTGTATTTGTTCTGCAATTATGAGTGAGTAGTTTCTTAGTTAAGCCAAGGGTGTTAAGGGATTTCATGATTTAACGGTTTATGATAGATTAGACGGGGGTTTATTCGGTGGATTCTTCGTCTAGGTTATTCTTAATGCTTGCATTAAACTGATCACTTAGTTCAAGATCTTAGGTTATCTAACGCACGGGAGTGTTTGTTTAGATGCCGAAAATATCCTAGATGAGCAAAGCGTCCTTATCCAACGGGAGTTGATGTTAAGGCGTTTTTGTGAACTTATCAAATCGGACTAGAAAAGCATGCTTGAAACCTTTGAATTCAACGGGAGTTAGTCTTCATAGTTTTAAGCGTAGGGATTAATACTCCGGGAGGAGGTTAATCGATTATTAGGTTTGAATTCTAGACGATTCTTAATGCAATCCCCTGTTTAAGATGCATTAACCGTTGTTCGTGATTTCCCGCAATGTCACCGGAGGCTTAACGCTTTCTTTATTTGAATTTACACCGTTTTAGTTGTCGTTCTTAGTTTCGAAACCATAAAACCAACAAAAAAATCTGTCATTCGTCTTAGCTTTAATTTCATCCTGCATTCTCATAGTCGTATCGCTTGGTCATTGTGGATTCGATCCCTACATTACTACTTCGTATTGCTGTGCACTTGCGGTAGTTACATATATGGTTAAAATCTGAGCTCATCAAGTTCTTGGCGCCGTTGCCGGAGACCAATTGTTGCCTATGAGTCTTGGACGAAAGTTCAGACTAAGAATTACTTTTTGTCGTTACTAACTCGTTTGATTTTTGCTCTCTTTCGTGCATCTCAGGTACATGACCAGGAGCCAAGGTTCTGAAAATCTGCTTGAGTTGAACAACAAAGATTTGGCAAGAGTGGAACGAGAAAATAACAGAGCTAGATTACAAAGAAGAGATATGGCTAACTTTCCGGATAATCAAAATCTACATGTTGATGAAGAAGATCATCACGAGTATGGTGAGGAAGGGGACCTCTTGAACCCTCCTCCTCTTTCTCATGATGGCGATGGCGATCCAAACGCCAATGCAAACCAAGCAGCTGCTGCTGTTGATGTCCATAGACGAGCTTAAACTCGGAGGCAAGTTGCTGCTGCTCAACACCAGTTGAATCAAAGACAGCCTCCACGCAGACCTATCGAGGCTATTGATACTCCACACCAATTCTACCAGGACATAACTGCTATTCGTCCACTACCTATTCAGAGGTAGACCTTCGAGATCAAACCTCAGATAATCGCTCTTGTCGAGAGACATCTTTTCTATGGGAAAGCTTCGGAAAATCCCATGAACCACATTGAATTGTTCGAAGAAATTTGCAACACTACAATCTCAAATGGAGTCCCTGCGGAATATTTGAAGTGCAACCTTTTCTCCTTCTCTTTAGCTGATCGAGCAGCGAGATGGCTCAAATCTCTAGAGTCGGGTTCTTTGACTTCTTGGGACGCAATCAGGTCAGCCTTCTTGGATCAGTTCTACACCTAATCCAAGACCGCTTCTCTCAGAAGCAAGATTACTCAGTTTCAGCAAAACATCGGTGAACCTTTCAATGAAGCATGGGAGCGGTTTAGAGAATATCTAAGGGAGTGCCCTCATCATGGCTATTCAGACGAGAAAGTGCTGAATATCTTCTACGATGGAGTAGATTGGGACTCCAAGAATTGTCTAAATGCGGCCAGTAATGGTAACTTCATGACAAAGACCAAAGAGGAAGCTTATGAGCTTATTGAAATTTTTTTCTGCAAGCTCAAGTCATCGCAATCCCGAGTATGATAGAACAAGACGTGTGAGTGGTGTTGAGACAAAAAGGATGGATGAGCTTTTCGCAAAGGTTAATGGCATTTCTGCACTACTTAAAGGAAATCAAAAGGCTGTTAACTTGTGTGAAGACACTAGAGAGGAAGGACTCTACCAGGAGAGTGCTGAGCAAGAACAAGAGTATGAAGATGAGGTGAACTACGTACAAAATCAGGGGTTCTTCAACAACGGCTTCAACCAGAACTATAGAAATCATCTCAACTTCTCATACAAAAGCACAAATGTCGAAAACCCGCAGGATCAGGTTTATCCGGAACAAACTGGTTTTCAGCCCAAACAAATCGTTCCAAATCAGGGCGTAAGCATATTTGCTAAGGGTTTCCAAGGTCAGCAAGGGGTGCAAAATCAAGAACGGAAACCGTTTGCACAAGGTGGCTTCCAGTAGAAACAGTTTGTGCCTAACCAAGGCGGTTATCAGCCAAGANGTAGTTACATATAGGGTTAAAATCTGAGCTCATCAAGTTCAGACTAAGAATTACTTTTTGTCGTTACTAACTCGTTTGATTTTTGCTCTCTTCCGTGCATCTCAGGTACATGACCAGGAGCCAAGGTTCTGAAAATCTGCTTGAGTTGAACAACAAAGATTTGGCAAGAGTGGAACGAGAAAACAACAGAGCTAGATTACAAAGAAGAGATATGGCTAACTTTCCGGATAATCAAAATCTACATGTTGATGAAGAAGATCATCACGAGTATGGTGAGGAAGGGGACCTCTTGAACCCTTCTCCTCTTGCTCATGATGGCGATGGCGATCCAAGCGCCAATGCAAACCAAGCAGCTGCTGCTGTTGATGTCCATAGACGAGCTTAAACTCGGAGGCAAGTTGTTGCTGCTCAACACCAGTTGAATCAAAGACAGCCTCCACGCAGACCTATCGAGGCTATTGATACTCCACACCAATTCTACCAGGACATAACTACTATTCGTCCACTGCCTATTCAGAGGCAGAACTTCGAGATCAAACCTCAGATAATCGCTCTTGTCGAGAGACATCTTTTCTATGGGAAAGCTTCGGAAAATCCCATGAACCACATTGAAATGTTCGAAGAAATTTGCAGCATTACAATCTCAAATGGAGTCCCTACGGAATATTTGAAGTGCAACCTTTTCTCCTTCTCTTTAGCTGATCGAGCAGCGAGATGGCTCAAATCTCTAGAGTCGGGTTCTTTGACTTCTTGGGACGCAATCAGGTCAGCCTTCTTGGATCAGTTCTACACCTAATCCAAGACCGCTTCTCTCAGAAGCAAGATTACTCAGTTTCAGCAAAACATCGGTGAACCTTTCAATGAAGCATGGGAGCGGTTTAGAGAATATCTAAGGGAGTGCCCTCATCATGGCTATTCAGACGAGCAAGTGCTGAACATCTTCTACGATGGAGTAGATTGGGACTCCAAGAATTGTCTAAATACGGCCAGTAATGGTAACTTCATGACAAAGACCAAAGAGGAAGCTTATGAGCTTATTGAAATTTTTTTCTGCAAGCTCAAGTCATCGCAATCCCGAGTATGATAGAACAAGACGTGTGAGTGGTGTTGAGACAAAAAGGATGGATGAGCTTTTCGCAAAGGTTAATGGCATTTCTGCACTACTTAAAGGAAATCAAAAGGCTGTTAACTTGTGTGAAGACACTAGAGAGGAAGGACTCTACCAGGAGAGTGCTGAGCAAGAACAAGAGTATGAAGATGAGGTGAACTACGTACAAAATCAGGGGTTCTTCAACAACGGCTTCAACCAGAACTATAGAAATCATCTCAACTTCTCATACAAAAGCACAAATGTCGAAAACCCGCAGGATCAGGTTTATCCGGAACAAACTGGTTTTCAGCCCAAACAAATCGTTCCAAATCAGGGCGTAAGCATATTTGCTAAGGGTTTCCAAGGTCAGCAAGGGGTGCAAAATCAAGAACGGAAACCGTTTGCACAAGGTGGCTTCCAGTAGAAACAGTTTGTGCCTAACCAAGGCGGTTATCAGCCAAGACAACAGTTCAGGCAAGACCGAGGACATAATAGTTTCCCAAACTAAGGCGGTTTTCAGCAGAAACAACATTTCAGCAATCCTCAACCCAACCAAGAGTCTAAGCTTGAGGCGATGATGTAACAATTGATGGTTAATCAGCAGAAGACGGCTAATGAGATTAACGTCAAGGTAGATGGAATGTATCAGGATCTCAACAGCAAATTCGAGGCCATTCAAACTCATGTGAAGAAACTTGACACTCAAGTAGCTCCAACAGCGGAAGCAATCAAAAGACTTAGTGGAGTTCTTCCTGGAAAAGGGGAACAAAACCCAAAGAATGAGTTTGTCCAAGCAATCACATTCAGGAGTGGGAAGGAGATTGAAACCGTGGTTGAGACTAAAGAAAAAGAGAAGATTCCCGAGATCATAGACGTGAAAGACGATGGTGCAATTGATGAGGCATGTTCCTTTTCCAAACCACAAGAAGTCGAGGAGGCACCTGTAGGTCCGCCAGCACGTGTCTAGGTGCCCAAAATTCCTTATCCCAGGCGCCCGAAGAAGACACAAAGAGATCTTGAGCAAGCAAATTGCAAAACGCTAGTGAACAAACTTTCGGTGAGGCTTCCTTTTATCGATACGGTCCAGATGGTTCCTGCCCTGAAGAAGTATGTGAAAGATATGGTCACCAATAAGATCACAAGTGAAGAAGGCGTGATGATGATTACTAAAGAGTGCAGCGCTGTGTTGCAAGGTAGAATGCCCGATAAATTTGAAGATCCAGGGAGATTCGTACTATCTGTACAAATTGAGCCTCTAACCTTTGAGCATTCTCTCTGCGATTTGGGTGCTAGCGTTAACCTTATGCCCTATTCTGTTGCTAAGCGCCTTGGTCTCACGTCATTCAAGCCAGCAAGAGTGTCGTTGGTATTTGCTGATCGTTCATGTGAAGATTCCACTCGGTATTTTGGAACACTTGCCGGTGAAGATTGGAGATGGTTACATACCAGCGGATTTTGTAGTTCTTGAGCTAGAAACAGAGCCAAAGGATCCTCTCATCTTGGGACGACCTTTCTTGGTTACAGCTGGAGCCATGATTGATGTGAAGAAAGGCAAGATCGATCTTCATTTAGGTGATCTAATAATGAAGTTCGAAGTGGATAGGATGCTGAAAAAGCCAAGCATCGATGGTGAGACATTTTGGATTGACTGCGTATCTGAAGCCACTGAGGGAGTATCTGATGAGATGCTGATGGATATCCCCTTGAGATCGCTTTGACACGGTCTGAGAGTGAATTTGGGTACTTGAGCGAGGAAAAAACAAGGTATGCAAATATACTTGATTCCAGCAAGATAATGGAGAAGATGGTAGCTTTCGTTGCAGTTGACGAAAATGAGGAACAATCACCAATTGCTGAGCCTCCCGCACCTATTGATAATCCATGGAGCGAATTGAAAGCTCCAAAACTCGAGCTTAAACCGCTTTCCACTGGGCTAAGATACACATTTCTTGGTCCTAACTCCACAGACCCTGTCATCATTAATGCTGAACTGAACAACGTAGAGACTGCCTTACTCTTGTGTAAATTGAAGAAATATTGTAGAGTACTAGGCTATTCTCTAGATGACATTACAGGAATCTCACCAGACCTTTGTATGCATATGATACATATAGAAGATGAATCGATGACTTCTGTAGAACATCATAGACGGTTAAACCCGAATCTGAAAGATGTTGTAAAGAAAGAGATAATGAAACTTCTAGAGGCTGGTATCATATATGCTATCTCTGATAGTACATGGGTGAGTCCGGTGCATGTTGTGCCTAAGAAAAGTGGTTTGACAGTAGTTGAAAACGATAGGAATGAGTTAATCCCGACTAGAACTGTCACTGGTCATAGAATGTGCATCGGTTATAGGAAATTGAATGCTGCAACTCGCAAAGATCATTTTCCTCTGCCTTTTATTGATCAAATGCTTGAGAGATTGGCTAACCACCCTTACTACTGTTTTCTAGATGGTTATTCTGGTTTCTTTCAGATTCCGATTCATCCCGTTGACCAGGAGAAGACCACATTCACATGTCCTTATGGCACTTATGCTTATCGCAGAATGCCATTTGGTTTGTGTAATGCGCCAGCCACGTTCCAACGCTGCATGATGTCAATCTTCACCGACATGATTAAAGACATAATGGAGGTTTTCATGGACGATTTTTCTGTCTACGGACCCTCCTTTGCTGAATGTCTTTCTAATTTGTGCAGGGTACTAAAGAGATGTGAGGAGAAACATTTGGTCTTAAACTGGGAGAAGTGTCACTTCATGGTAAATGATGGAATAGTTTTGGGCCACAAGATTTCAGAGAAGGGAATCGAGGTTGACAAAGCCAAAATAGAGGTGATGACGAGTTTGCAACCACCAACTTCTGTCAAAGGCATCAGGAGTTTCCTTGGATATGCTGGTTTCTATAGGCGATTCATCAAGGATTTCTCGAAAATTGCTAGACCGTTGACGCAGCTGCTGTGCAAAGACTTGAAGTTTGATTTCAATGATGAGTGTTTGGCAACCTTTCACATGACTAAAGGAGCACTTGTCAGCGCACCGATCGTACAACCACCAGACTGGGAGTTGCCTTTCGAGGTGATGTGTGACGCCAGTGACTACGCAGTGGGCGCTGTTTTGGTACAACGAAAAGACAAGAGAGTGCATGTTATCTATTATGCCAGCAGAACTCTTGATGACGCCCAATGCAAGTATGGTACGACAGAAAAAGAGCTCCTCGTGGTCGTGTACGCATTTGAGAAATTCAGGACGTATCTGGTAGGCTCTAAAGTCATAGTTCATACTGACCATGCTGCATTTAGGTATCTACTTAGCAAGAAGGATACAAAGCCGAGGTTGTTGCGATGGATGTTGCTGTTGCAAGAATTTGATCTCAAGATTAAGGACAAAAAGGGGATCGAGAATGGAGTTGCCGATCATTTGTCCAGAATGCGCATCGACGAGGAGGTCCCCATCAATGACTACCTCCCCGAGGAGAATGTATATGCAATCAGTGTTTTGCGAAATGACAGCTCATTGTTCCTTCGGGCTGGTAAGCTTCCCGAAATCCCTTGGTTCGGCGAAATTGCCAATTTCCTTGCTACAGAAGTGAAGCCAGACGGTTTTGCGGGGTACAAAAAGAAGAAGTTTTTGCGGGACATCAGACATTACTTCTGGGATGAACCGTACTTGTACAAGCATTGTTCCGATGGTATCTATAGACATTGTGTCTCGGAGGAAGAAATCCCAGGCATTCTATTTCGTTGCCACGGGTCGAACTATGCGGGACATTTTGCTACCTTCAAGACCGTATCTAAGGTGTTGCAGGCCGGTTGCCGACCATGTTCCGTGATGCTCACGCTTTTGTTTCCAAGTGTGACGCCTGCCAAAGACAAGGGAACATTAGCAAAAGAAACGAGATGCCTCCAAATTTTATTCTCGAAGTTGAGGTGTTTGACTGTTGGGGAATCGACTTCATGGATCCTTTTCCATCTTCTTTCGGGACCGACTAACGACTCCAAGGTGGTCCTTAAGATGTTCAAATCTGTCATTTTCCCGAGATTTGGAGTTCCGAGAGTTGTAATAAGCGATGGATGATCGCATTTCATCAACAAACTATTCGAGAAGCTCTTGAAGAAGAACGACGTTACACAGCCCATATCACCCTCAAACGAGCGGACAAGTTGAAATCTCCAACCGAGAGATAAAGAGCATTCTTCAGAAGACGGTGAACATTACACGAAAAAATTGGGCCGCGAAGCTTGATGACGCACTCTGGGCGTACTGAACCGCCCACAAGACACCTCTTGGCACGACCTCATTTCATCTTGTCTATGGAAAACCATGTCACCTTCCAGTGGAACTCGAGTACAAGGCGGCATGGGCATTGAAATTGTTAAATTTCGACATCAAAGCCGCATCTGAGAGAAGGTTGATTCAGCTAAACGAGTTGGATGAGATCCGCCAAACGGCGTATGAGAACTCCAAGATCTACAAGGAACGAACCAAAGCTTATCATGACAAGAAGATTATCCCGAGGAATTTCTCAGCCAATGATCAGGTGCTGCTCTTCAACTCTCACTTGAGACTTTTTCCGGGAAAGCTAAAGTCAAGATGGTCCGGTCCCTTGACGGTTAAGGAAGTCCGTCCTTACGGAGCAGTCGTGTTACTAAACCGACAAGGAGGCGAATTCGTTGTCAATGGTCAGCGTCTTAAGCCCTATCTCGTTGACAACGGAATCACTGAGGAATACACCGTTCCTCTCGGTGATCCTCATCTCGCCTAAAACGGTACCGGAGTCAAGCTAGTGACTAAAAACAAACGCTTGGTGGGAGGAAACCCACCAGTAAATGTATATAATTTTCTTTTTCGATTTGTTTTCATTAACCTTTCTAATTTTTAGTTTTCGGTTTGAATTTTCCGATTGAAAAAAAAAAAAAAGGGGGGGGCGGGGTACATGCAATTGGATCGGTCGATCCCCCTCATGGATCGACCGATCCAAGAAAGCGCTCATTTCATGGATCGACCGAGCAAATCAAGACCAAACGCAGCTTGTCGGCCAGATCGATCCACGCGGGAAGGTAAGCCGGATCGATCGATCCAGAAACTTAGGATCGATCGATCCATGAAACAGGTAATACGCGGTTCATTTGTTTCGGTCTAAAACCGGTTTAGTCACACTTAATTTAAATCGGAAAACAGATTCCCTTCCTTCTTGCCCCGATAAAAAAACGATCAAACCCCTTTTTTCTCTCATAATTTTCGAATCACACTTGTTCTTGAGGGGATTTTGGGTTTTCAACTTCAATTCTCCATAACTTCCTTGTTTCTCAACGGATTTGAACAATTTTTGGGTCTATCCCACTCGATTTTTTAAGCTCTTTATGTTTCTCCTATCGTCGTCCTCGATCTGTACAGGTATGGCACTCGAATTCCCCTTCTTCAGTCCGAAAATTCTAGGTTGAAAAATGTGAAAATCAAAATCGTGTTTATAGCTTGTTCTTGGATTGATTCATGCTTTATACACATGCTTTAGACCGATTTTGAGTTGGGTATTGGTTGGAAAGACCTAGTGTTTGTGTGCTTAGCTTGAATTTTGGGATTGTGAGAAACTTTGAGAAATTTGTGAAAGTGGTCGAATTTGGGATTATTGGAGGTTTTAGATGGGAATTGATGTGAGTTTGACACTGCTGATTATGAATTTACTCTGACCGCATGCTTACATTGCAAGAATTATCACTTTGTCAAATATTGTTCTTGGAACGTTTATCGTGTTTTGGTACAAACTTCTTACATGTTTAAGTTGTTTGTTTTGCAGACAATGGGTCCCAAATCACAAGCCAAACAGCTAGCAGCAAAGAAATGGAAGGAAACAAACCAATGCCGAGTTGATACAAATGCGGCCTCTAGCTCGGAAGCGGCTCCATTACCCACACCGCCATGGCCTCGACGTGAAGGCGTCCGGTTCGAGAGTTACTATTTAAACATGCTCAAGGACATTCAACCGGACGATCTTGTCAAAAACACCCGGTATCAGCACAGGAAAGTCGGAGAAGGTTGGGATGACTTCGATTCACTGTTCTATAATAGGTTTCTTAACGTCATAATGGAACCTACGAAGATCATCTGCCCTGCAACTCTGGATGCGATGGGAATTCGCCAAGACGTGGAGCCAATTCTGGAGAAGATTGGGTTTGGTCATATTGCCACGAAAGAATATCCGGTCTATACTGATTTGGTGCGGCAATTTCTAGCCTCCGTCAGACTGACATTCGCCAACCCGAGGTACGAACGAGTAGATAACGCCACATTGTCATACTTCTCCAGCGAGTTGTTGTACGATATATCGATCACGAAATTCTGCAAGATCTACGGGTTCGACCATCGGAAAACAGGCGCTCACTTCCCCGAAGATTTTCCGAACCAACGAGAACTTTGGAACCAAATTGCTTCAGGTGTTTTCAAATCCAGGGCAGCGAAGCATGCCCTCATTCGGAACCCAGCCATTCGCGTGGTCGCGAAAATCATCAATAACATTCTGTTTGCGAAGATAGAGCCCGACGCAGTACGTACTTACGAGTTACTCTTGCTACATTACGGGATTGGGGAGCATTTGTCAGAAGTCTACCAATTCCACTTCCCTGCAACATACGATGTGAACTTGGGCCTGGTATTCGCTCGGACTTTGGTGGCAAAGAAGATACAGTTCTTAGGGAACCAGATACAGAAGGAGAATATTGGGAGTGTGCTTACTCCTTTATTCATGCACCACGGGATCGACTTCAGAGGACATGAATGCAAGGAGAAGGTTGGTTACATCGACAAGAAACATCTGACGGCTTGCCAGATCCTCAAGACCTTTTACATATACGAGTTCACGGATCGACAGAGACGGATCCAGCACTGCACGCTTCCTCAGCCCGAGATCACTGCGGTGAACGGTCCGGACAACATCGAGTTCTTGCCTCCACCAGAGCGTCTATGCACGGACGCAGCTGCCACTACGAGACGCAGAGGAGGGACTTCCAACGCCCCATAGCATCCCCTAGAGGATGATCCCGTGCCAGACTTCTTCCCTCAGCGGGAGCATGGGCAGACATCACAGCCTCAGAACCCGATCGAGATGCTCCTTCCGGAGTACTCTGATGATCCCGTGCCAGATTTTCCACCTCTATGCAGAGGCTTATGAGGGAGAATACAGAGCATGGATGGTGGAGACACAAAAGAAGAACCACGTCATGATGCATAAAATTTGGGGTGCATTAGCAAAGATCAGATGCCCACGACCACCTCCTTGTTTCCGCGCGGAGCCGACCGCGAATGCTGACAGAGGCGAGGACGGTGATCCCATTGTTGCTGGACACGGGACCTCAGAGACCGCTGATACAGGGGAGTTATCTGATCTTGATGCGCGAGTTGCACGACGTAGGTGACGAACTGGCCAAAGTAGGAGCATTAGCCCGGACGACCCCCCTCGCTGAGCAGCGTATTCCGTCTACCCATTGTACTATCAACTTTTGATTTTCTTTGTTTACGTATGTTTTTACCTTTCTCTCAGATTTATTCTCACACCGGGACGGTGTGAAGTAAGTCTGGGGGAGGGTACTTACTAACGACGTTTGCTTTCTTTGGATTTTGTTTTTACATTTCCCGAGTCGTTTAGTCGAGTCTAAAAAACAAAAAAAAAA
>PKMM01041332.1:145624-159011 GCA_002933915.1 Eutrema heterophyllum
GGGGCGAATATGGGAAAGCTGCGATAACTGCAGAGAAGTACATAATGGTCTGATTGGATTTGGTGAAGCAATACGTGGATTACTAAGTTGAGGGGTCATTGCGATATTCTATAGAGAAGGTAAGTTCTTGTGTTTTCAAAACTTCTTCCTTATTCTTAGATTTTTGTTTGCTTGAGGACAAGCAAAGGACTAAGTCTGGGGGAGTTGGTGTGTTGCGTTTTTGACGTTTTCTAACTCGTGCTTTTTGTACATGATCGAGTCTTTATCGAGTGTTTTAGTCTTTTAGGAGTCATTTCAGGTCTAAAAGCATTTCGGGACGGAGTTCGGAGGCCTAGAACAGAAAAACGGCGAAACCGAGCCAAAAAAGATGGGATCGATCGATCCACAAAGCCGCCCATTTTCTGGATCGAGCACTGACCGATCCAGACTGACCGATCTAAGAAAAAAGATGGGATCGATCGATCCACCTCCCTGGATCGATCGATCCACCCTCTGTAAATAGTGTAAAAACGTGTTTCTTACTATGTCACCAAACTTTTGCTTCCCTTTGACGACCAAAACTTGAAAATAACTGGTTTTTGACCAGATGTATCATATCTATATGTTTTTCTACTACTCTCTTTGATCTTGGTGATTTGTAAGCTTGGAAAGCAAACCTTTGATTCTACATATTGGAGAAGTTTTCTTAATCTCTTTTTGATTTCTGTTTTGTTGATCAAGTGTTCTTCATCATCTCTCTGTATTTGTTCTGCAATTATGAGTGAGTAGTTTCTTAGTTAAGCCAAGGGTGTTAAGGGATTTCATGATTTAACGGTTTAGGATAGATTAGACGGGGGTTTATTCGGTGGATTCTTCGTCTAGGTTATTCTTAATGCTTGAATTAAACTGATCACTTAGTTCATGATCTTAGGTTATCTAATGCACGGGAGTGTTTGAATAGATGGCGGAAATATCCTAGATGAGCAAAGCGTCCTTATCCAACATGGGTTGATGTTAAGGCGTTTTTGTGAACTTATCAAATCGGACTAGAAAAGCATGCTTGAAACTTTTGAATTCAACGGGAGTTAGTCTTCATAATTTTAGGCGTAGGGATTAATACTCCGGGAGGAGGTTAATCTATTATTAGGTTTGAGTTCTAGACGATTCTTAATGCAATCCCCTGTTTAAGATAAATTAACCGTTGTTCGTGATTTCCCGCAATGTCACCCGAGGCTTAACGCTTTCTTTATTTGAATTTACACCGTTTTAGTTGTCGTTCTTAGTTTCGAAACCATAAAACCAACAAAAATTCTGTCATTCTTCTTAGCTTTAATTTCATCCTGCATTCTCATAGTCGTAACGCTTGGTCCTTGTGGATTCGATCCATACATTACTACTTCGTATTGCTGTACACTTGCGGTAGTTACATATAAGGTTAAAACATGAGCTCATCAAATACCATGTCATTCAATTGACTTTGGGCCAATCAATTTCTTCTCTTAGTATGAAGCTGTTAGAAATAAAGATCATAAGCTATATGATCTAGTGAAATATTTTTATCATGTAATTAAAAGTAATTATTGGAATTCATATTACTTACAAGTTGAAAAACACCACAACTTCTCTAACAACCGATAGCACTACAAGTGAGGCTGAGAACCTTTATGGCAAAGTTCTTGAGGTTTAGAGCTAAAGTCCATAACACGACCACCATTCCACTATTATAATTAAAACATTGTTAGCTTTCATCTAATATTATTATATTAAATAGCATATCATATTGAAATTTTGTTACCTGGTGATTTTGACGATATATGCCTAATTGCCATATTAATAGCAAAGAGACCAGTGGCATTTTTAAATGCATCTAACTAATCCATTATTTTGTCTTGAATGGCCTTATTGGGAACCAACCTTGAAGTGCAATGATAAAAATCCTCACACCGTACATCATCAGGATGTTCATACTGGATCATTGGGTTTAGAAAATAACCGTTGCATGCAAAGGTCGATATGAAGCTGACAATCCCATCTATTGTCAATGATCTCAAAGAACTTTTCGTATTTCTCTGGTCTCATATTGAAACTTTTTGAAATATCCTCTTTAGCTCTATCCATGGCTGCATAAATATATCCCATAGGTGGTTTTTTCTCTCCATCAACCGGCCTAAGTACACTAACAAGCGGACCCGTCACTTTAAAGCATATAGAACATTCTTCCAAAAACTCTTTTGCAACAAATATGTTTTCACTTTCTTTCCTCTAGCTTCCGTTAGCCATTTGGAAGCATTTCACTCTTCATAAGTAACCATCTGCCTCAAGTTCTTCTGTTGCTTGTGAAATTGTGAAGGAGTGATGAAAGATGTAGCAAATCTAGTTACAGCAGGCCTATGCAGATTTCTTTGATTTGTGAACCTCCTCATCATGTTCACAAGAAGGACATGACTATAAATATAGCCATTTATGTAAATGCACTTCTTCAATGTATTCACCTGAGGGAGACTTCCAATGTCTTCCAACATCAAATCAATGCAATGTGCAACACATGGAGTTCAATAGAGATTTGGTCTTTTCGCTTCTAGTAATCTTCCTGAAATTTATATTCACGAATACAAGAAAAAGGATAAAATCTCTATATCTTATCGGCTTTTATATAGGCTGATGCATTGTCTGTTACCACTTGAACAAAATTTTTCTCTCCAACTTCCTCAACCATATCATCAAGCAATTGAAATAACAAATTTCCATCTTTCACGACTTCAGAGGCATCTTTTGATTTTATGAAAATGGAACCCTTAGGAGAGTCAACAAGGAAGTTAACAATATCCTTATGTACGACCGAATCACGCCATACATCAAACATAATTGAGCAACCTTTAGATGCCCACTCTTTCTTATTCTCCTCCATTTGAGCAATAGTATTATCTACTTCTTTCTTAAGTAGGGGAACTCTTAGTTCATACATACTGGGTAGCTTTAATCCTGGACCATATTGCCCTATCAACTCTATCATCTATCCAAAACTCTCGTAAGTGACCGCATTAAATGCAATACCAGCATCATTAAACCACTTAGAAATGCTTCCACAGACCTTGTCCCTTAATTCTTTATCACATACACCAAAAATTCCCTTTCTATCCTTTCTTCCTTGCAATATATCTAGAGGAGTGGAAGTGACAAACCTGTCTAATGGACCTTTGTGTTTTCACTTTTTAGGCTGAACTTTGTTGCTTGGTCCACCTTCCATCTCTTCATCACCATCATAATATTCATCAATGTTTTGAGCTATTGAATTCATCATTTGAGCAGCCGCTTTTTCTTCCGCCTCTTTAGTTGTGTAATTCATTAATTCCTCTCACACATGTTGGACATTGTTTTGAGAAGAATGTTAAGACAAAAGAACTTACCGTGAGAGGAGAGAGAGGATAAACTTCTTCAAAGAAGAATCGTGAGAGGAGACGAGAGAAGAACGTGTCGTTTACTTTTTTTCTTCTAGGTTTGTAAACGACTTATTAAGGAAGACGTAAGGTTAGAAAGCGTACGCTAGGGTTTTCCACGTGATTACACATTGTTAGCTAGTCAAATAATGCCACATTATTATAAATTGTAATATACATGAGTTTTTTTTCAAATCAAACTCAAAATCATGCTCAAATTCACAAAGTGATCGCCTCGGTCGCTTTTCGCATCGTTTCTATTGCGCACAAAAGCATAAAAAGCGAGCGGTTCATAGATATTACATTGCCTCTACCTTCTAAGGTGATGACTACTTCCGCCTTACAGCACTATGCACAATAGCGACCAAAGCGATCACTATTTAAAACTAAAGCTCTGCTCAGAACTGATCATTCTCTTTGCTGAAGCATGTCCAATGATCCTTTCCAGCTGCGAATAACCCATCACATGGGATCTAAATAACAACACTTACATATAAGAAACTCAATCATCAGATTGGTGCTACTGAGAGGTCTAACTCTTATTCAGGGCAGATAACAATAAAAAAATTTGTGTTTCATAAATAATAATGTCACAAGCTGCAAAAGCAAAACCAACTAGAGTTTTATGTAGGAAAAGACTGAAAGAACCAAACTTCAACAAATATACCTAAGCTAGCTACTCTTCTATATTCCTATATAGTTCGAGATGAGGAACTAGTAAGTATATCTTTGGAACTAGTAGTATTTGATCAAAATCAATGGAGGATAGAAAATGACTAGGTATAGCTCTCAGTGTGTTCAAAAACCATTAGAATATTGAAAAATGAGAATTGTGTAATTACCTTGAGCTGGTCAAAACGAGAAAAAAGCACAGTGGACATAATGTCGTGTGATCCTTCATTAAGCATGTTCATTATCTGCAAGTTAAAAAGCAAGAATGTTTGAGATCATCCATCCGACATGTCTTCTTTATCTGCAAGTTAAAAAGCAAGAACTCCTTTCGCTCTGGTAGAGAATATAAAATTAAAGTTCTTTATGCCACGGACTTGAAACTCGAGAAGGCCGACATTGATCAGGTAGTTATTGAATCATACAACCTAATCAAAGAAAGAAAAAAACCTTGTATCTCCGAAAGAAGTATGCTCTCTCAGTGTAAAGCATGATCTTATTGCTCCCCGCAAAAAAAACCCTTGGCATGCTTTTGATTTAACCTTATTATTTGCATATCTGAAAACGAGAAACTACCATCCGATGAAACAAATCCAGATAACAATGAAACATCAACTTCAAAATATGGGGAAAAAAGTTCGCTAATACTGTCACACTACGGACGATTTATTGAGTTAAGGAAAAATATAATATCTCGCCTCTGTGTTCATTTTCCGATACGTGTTTTCAAAGTCTTGTTTTATACGCTTTCCTTTGTTCGTATCGTTTATTTTCTGTCTTTTATAATTGTTTCTTCATCTTTTAAATCGCACTTTTCGTATTCAGTTTTTTGCGGTCTTCCCCCACGGGCCATACCCACCAAACCTGAATTGCGATCCCATCAGTATCGAGTATAATCACCCAAGAACTGATGCCGGACAAATTTGACGAAAAAAGCTTCAAGATGTGACAACAGAAGTTGCATTTCTTCTTGACCACTTTGAAATTCGAAAAGTATATCAAGGAGGACAAACATATCCTTCCGGTTGGGAACACTGATGAACGCACTCTCGCGAGTGTTGAAGCCTGGATCCATGGAGATTATGTGCAAATGGTGGATTTTAGGCAGCTTTCTTAACTCATTGTATGCAGTGTACAACCAGGCTAAATCTTCCAAGTCACTCTGGATGTCTTTGGAGAAGAAGTACATATCTCAAGACGCTGGTTGTCAAAATTTCGCAACCGCGAAGTTTCTTGACTTCAATATGGTGGACTCCAAAGCAATTATGTAGCAAATAGAAGATCTACAACTGATTTTCCACGAGATTGCAGCTGAAGGGATGTCCATCTTGTGAAATCTTCACAGTGAACAGCTTCATCGAGAAGGTACCCTGCACCGAGTTTGTTAGGCTTCAAATACTACCTCAAGTACAAGAGGAAGGTAATGTCTCTTGAAAACGTCATCACAAGGCTGTAGATGGAGGACATAATTCATATTGCAAACAACCTTCAGACGTGTGACTAAAATGTGAATGTGGCAATCCACAAGGAAAATGGCAAATGAAAGGGCAAGCAATAGCAACGTCCTACCTTAAACCAAGCTCATCCACAAACTTTAAAAAGCAACATGGTTCTATGGAAAAGAAGTTCAAGGGAAAATACTACAAATGTGGCAAGATTAGCCACAAGTCTAAGGTGTGCCGAAGCAAGCCCAACGATAATTGGAAGAATCAAGCCAACTTGATGGAAGCGGACCTGTGCGCGGTAGTGTCTGAAGTCAACATGGTGGAGAATAACCCGATGGATGGTGGTATGATACATGTGCCACGACCCACATCTAGGCTGATAGGAATATATTCAGTACCTACCAGAAGAGTAAGTTGAACGAGCAGCTAATCATGGGCACCTCTGTTTTTTTCAAGATCGTTGGTCGTGGGAAAGTTGTGTTGAAGTTGAATTCGAGAAAGGAAGTCACCCTTCAAAACGTGAAGCACATTCCTGACATGAGGAAGAACCTGATCTCTAGCTGAATTCGAGAAAGGAAGTCACCCTTTGATGAGCAAGGCCGGACTTGATGTCCACTTTGAGGCGGACAAGCTCGTCTTGAAAGAAGCATTTCGTTCTTCACATTACCCCTTGCCTAGGTACACCCCATGTTTCTTCAAGACGAGCTTGTCCCCCCTCGAAGTGAACAACAAATCCGGCCTTGCTCATCAAAGCATCGGAGATCATGTTCTTCCTCATGTCAGGAGTGTGATTCACGTTTTGAAGGGTGACTTCTTTCTTGAAGTCAGCTTCAACATGATTTTCCCACAAACGACGATCTTGAAAAACATAGAGTTGCCCATGAGCAGCTGCTTTTCCGACTTAATTTTCTGATAGGTATTGAATATCTTCCTATTACCGCAGATGTGAGTCGTGGCACCTGTATCATACAACCATCCATCGGGTTATCCTCCACTATGTTGACTTTAGATACCACCACACACATGTTTGCTTCCGTCAAGTTGGTTTTATTCTTCCCGCTATCTTTGGGTTTGCTTCGGCACACCTTAGACTTGTGGCCAATTTTGCCACATTGGTGACATTTTCCCTTGAACTTCTTTTCAACAGAACCTTGCTGCTTTTTAAAATTTGTGGATGAGCTTGGTTTGAGGGAGGGCATTGCCCTTTGCTTTTCCCTATGATTTGCCCTTTCCTTTGCTCTTGTCCTTGTGGATTTCCACGTTCACATTGTGCTCACGCGTGTTTGCGATACGATTTATGTCCTCCATCTGCAGCCTTGTGATGATATCTTCAAGAAACATTACCTTCCTCTTGTGCTTGAGGTAGTTCTTTAAGTCCAACCAACATGGTGGTAACTTCTCGATGAGAGTGTTCACCGTGAAGATTTCACAGATGAACATCCCCCAGTAGCAACCTCGTGACAGATTAGCTATAGAGCTTCTACTTGCTCCATAATTGCTTTGGAGTCCAGCATCTTGAAGTCAAGAAACTTCACGGTTGTGAAATGTTGACAACCAGTATCTTGAGATATGTACTTCTTCTCCAAAGACATTCATAATGACTTGGAGGTTTTTTCCTGGTTGTACACTACATACAACATGTCAATAAGGCGACCTAAAATCCACCATTTGCACAGAAAATCTCCATGGATCCATGCTTCAACACTCGCGAGAGTGCGTGCACCAGAGTTTCCAACCAAAAAGACAAGTTTGTCCTCCTTGATGTACTTTTCGAATTTCAAAGTGGTCAAGAAGAAATGTATCTTCTGTTGTCACTTCTAGAAGCCTTTTCCGTCAAACTTGTACAGCATCAGTCCTTGGGTGACCGTACTCGGTACTGACATGATCGTAATTTGGGTTTCGGTGGGTATAGCCACTGGAGGAAAAAACCATCTCCGAACAAAGTTCGACATGTCCACGATTGGTGTTTCCAAACCCTTAGAGTTGTTTCAGTGACATTGGTGGTGTTGTCGTTGCCGTTAGTCATCTGATCACAAGTAAATTAAACGAGAATCAGTATACTGACAAATGAACAATAAGATTATATTATGATTTATTAAAATAAACCAAAATAACATTTAGCAAATATCTTTGATATGCGTTAACGGAAATCGCTATAGAACGTTTTCAAATAACGTTTAGAGATTGAGAAAAATGTTTCACAGAATCGCTATGAAGCGTTCGTGAAAACATTGTGATAACGCTGAAACTTCGTTTTGCAAATCGCTTTTATAAGCGTGTGCGGATCTCGGCGTTTGGAACGTTTTAAGGCGTTTCCAAAATACCGTTTTTAGATCTCTTAAAACGTTTTGCAGAATCGCTAAGAAGCGTTCGCAAAAGCTGTTTTGTAACGCGGAAAACCATTACGCAAACTCGCTTAAAAGCGTTGGCGAAAATGGTTTAGTATAGGTAATTAAAACATTTTGCAAAATCACTTTAGAAGCATTTACAAAAACTTTAAACGTTTGATATAACGTTTTGCGAAAGCGTTTAGATAAACGTTCGCAAAAATATTTGGTATCGTTTCGAAAATGATTTGCGGAAACGCTATAGAAGCGGATCACATATCCGTTATCGTTTGAGAAGAACAAAAACGTTTGTTTCAAAACGTTTGGCAAGAATCGCTAAAGAGCGTTCGCCGTAACGTTTGAATTCTGGATTTTTTAAATCGTTTTGAAACGCTTTTAAAAAACCATATAGAATACGTTTCTAGAAATCGTTTAAAACATTTTAAAAAAAATCGCAATTCTCAATCTAATTATAGCGATAGGCAAGAAACAGATTTATTGAGGTAAGATTGTAAGACCCAATCTTGGACTTGTTTTAGAAACTTCCAATACAAGATAAGGAAAAACTTATCTTGAATCTCATCATCCTCGGACCATCTGTAGTGCATTGATATTTCAGACCCACTGTTTTCATCAGCATCTCCTTTTGTGTCACTTCTAGCTTCCTCCTCTCTCTGCCGATATGGAAACCCAGATTTAGTATCTCCCTCGAAGTCAGTAAAAATGCCAAGAAACTTATTGCATATGATCTATACTTGAACAAAGGAGTCGAAACTCACACAACTAATTTTTGTAAGGAACTTTTAAAAGGGAACATAAGTCTCTAAGATCGAAACACGAGAGAAGAGATCCAAAGATTGTTTTATTGCTGATTTGATAAGCTTTTTTAATACAAGATGATGAGTGATATTGCTTAGTGCTTTTGCTAGGGTAAAAGTTCGTGTCGTGTATAAGAAACTATGATATCTATTTATACATGTTTGATAAACCGCCTAAGCGAGTATCTCTGAAGACGGAATCGGAATATTTCATTTTCCCTTTGCGCGGCCACCGACTCGAGACTTCGCCTAGGGCAACCGGTGACTTGGTCGTCTAATGGATATATGGTTCGGCCCACAACATATGATGGCAAATCTTCGCCTCGGCCCACAAAGCGCTTGGCTTGGCCCTTTTACGGAATGAGATTGGCCTCTTCTTCCGATTCGAGACGAGTTAGGCCGATCCTAGGCGAGTTGGTTCGGTGTTGGTTATGTCGGGTCGGACCGTGCCTTGCACTCACCGACTCGGTCCGAGGCAGGTTATCTCCGGTTTGGCTCGGGTCGGACCGAGGTGAATCTCCTGGCTTGGTTCGGGTAGGGATGTTTCTTGACACTTAGTCGCTTTTAGGCTGTTGATCTCGGGTGGGTGAAAACCGACCCCAACAGCTAGCCCCCCAGCTTGTCAGACTCATGAGTGATTGTGACGAGGTAGAAATTGTCTAGACCGAGATTAACTGTCGAGCCAAATTAAGTCGACTGTCCGTTTGCCCATGCTGCCAACCCGAGGTGGCACCGAGGTGTTTTGTTGTGTTGACTTACTGACGAGGCAAAAATCCTTATGCCTACGCCGAGCCACATTTTGCCGTGGCGTTTGGTTGCAATGATTTGTTGACGAGGCAAATGAGGATCCCGCTTAAGCCGAGCCGTTGTTGCTGAGGGGTTCTGCTGAGCCATCTTGTTTGACGAAGCAAAAGATCATTCTGCTCGCGCCGAGCTATTTTTTCCGAGGCGTTCTATCTTGCTCTGACGAGGCAGAAGACTTCCTTGTTGGCGCCGAGCTATTCTTTTACCGAGGCGAGACGAAGCGATTTTGAAATTTGAAATTTGAAATCTCTGAACCGTTTCTTCCCCCCAGGATGATCTGGGATGTTTCATTCGCATTGGGGATTTTTTAACCGTTGAAACTTTCACGCATATTAACGCGCTTTGCTTTAACTACCTCGGGAATCGCAAGAGTCGTTTGTTAGTTCCCGAGGCCACACGCTGTTAGTTTCCGAGACCACGCGTTGTCATGCGCCAATTGCTTATAAATAGCAAGGTCTCCCCTCATTTCCTCTCATTATTCACTTCTCCAAAATTTCTGAAAACATGTAGCTCTCTCCCACAACAAGAAAGCAGCCCTTTTACAACGGATAGAATCGATGTAAAACAGGGTTTGGGACGATTTAGCGACGATTGCCAATTCGTCGTAAATCGTTCGTCGTTAAACCCTAATCGTCGTAAATCTGGGACGTATATAAATCGTCGTAAAAGCGTCGTAAAACAATCGTCGTAATTTCGTCGTAATATTACGACGAATTTACGACGATTATACCACTGAGGTGTTACGACGACTATACGACGGATGGTGTATGACGATGTTACGACGGATGATTTATGACAAATTTACGACAGATGATTTACGATGAATTGACAACGGATGGTGTACGAAGAATTTACGACGGATTGTTTACGACGAGTTTACGACGATTTATCGATAATAATTTTAAATATATATTAATAAATAATNATTAAAATCCCAAATACAAACTACAATATACTAATTAATACCAAATTCTTCAAAAAGTTCCTCGTCGGTTCTATGCAACAATTCCGCTTGCTTGTCCGCGAGCGGATCCGGATCCTGATCCTCATCCCTCGGTCCCGATGTCAATGCTTGCTGCACTCTCAGGGTCTTCGCCAATGCGGGATTATCCACAGCAAGAAGCTCGAACAGAGAATCGTATCCTTGGATCGTCTTACCTAATCCAAGGATCTTCTGATCGGATTCCGCTTGCTTCGCCCGTAAAGTATTGATCTCGGAATGGGCGGTGTTCAACTCGTTCCTCAACCCAACCAGATCGTTGGTCAGACGATGTACGGAAACCAAGGCAACATAACTATCTCTAATCGATTACATCCCTAAAGCTCTGCCCTTTTTCTTCGGGGCAACCTTAAAAAAAAACCGTTAAAATTAATAAATTGAATACGAAATAATTCCGTAAAAATTAATATGATTATTATTACCTCTTCATATATCTCGTCCATCTGGGTTGTGGTCAAAGCCGCATTGGACTGGACCGAGCTACCGCCAGGTGATAGCTGCTGAGAGAGCTGAGTTTGACGCTCCTCGATCTGTGCCTGCACGTCATTGTAGACCCGCTCCTCGATCCGTGCCTGCACGTCATTGTAGACCTGCTCCGCTCGAGGATCTACAAAAGAACCGTCTTTCTTTTTGTGAGTTTCCTCAATAACTCGAGTCATCGGAGGAAGTTCGCCTCCGTTTGCCTAAACAAATGACATTCGGAAAAAATAAACAGTTAAAGATTAAATTTAAATTTAATTAATTACAAAAGCAGGAAAAAAAATTATTAGAAAAAAAATCATACCATTTGAAGACGCCTTCCCGCAAATGACGTTTGACCCGAAGTATGTGGCAACACCGCCGGACGACCGTCTGGACCAACACTGTTCCGAGAAGCCGAACACTTAGCAGCGACTTGCTGCGAATGCGGATCCATCCAGTGTGTCTTCAAGCCGTTCCAAACTTCGGAAGACATGTATGGAAGCTTCGCCTCATCGCCCTCAACCTCCCACTTTCGCTTCCAATCAGAGACGGTATTGTTGAGCCGGAACTTTGCCTTCGCCTTAAACTCAGTCTTCACCGTCTCGTTGATCGCAACATCCCAGTGCCATTTTTGCTATAAAAACAAGAAAACAATTAGAAACGATTAAATTACGTACCGCAAAACATTTGAACCACGTATCAACGACATCGCCCGGAACAGCAGACCAATTGCATGAGGCTCCTCGAAGTAGGCTTTGATGGTGTCAGACACACTCCGTCCGACTTTGTTGTCCTCCTTAAACCTGAAATATAAAAATAAAATTATAAGTAAAAAGCATATATTAATGACAAAAAAAATAAAAATTTAGCTTATGTACCAAAAATGATCCGGCGGGCCGAGCAGATCTAACCGGGGTAACCGATCATGACCCGGTGACCGCAAAATGTCATCGACCGTCAATCCCGCATATATCAAAGCGGGTCAAGGTGCAGGAGCAGGTGGCGGTGGCGGGGGCGCCTGTGGGGTGGGCCCGGAGTCCGGAACCACAAACGGTGTGGCAGACGATGACGGGCCATCCGAATTAACACTCGGTCCCGACTCGCCACCCATAAATGCACGATAGTGATTCCTACGTGGCCCATATCTAAAATAAAGTAACGACTATCAAAAATATAATCCAATCTAATTTCAATCCTATCTAATTCAAATTCTATCTAATAATTCCAATCCTATCTACTATTAACAATCATAAATACTAATCTAATTTATTTATAAAAAAAAATGACCTTAGAGAGAGAAAGCTCTGGAATTCGGTAGAGAGAGAAGGAGATTGTGAGTTGTGAGGGAAAAATCTGGGCTCGCGTATATATAGATTTTGTGGCCGTCGTAATTTTGATGGTACATTACGACGACTTTACGACGGATCGTCGTAACATCGTCGTAAACCACGAAACCGAATAGTCAACCAATTAGAAAATTTTCCCAACGCGGGAAATTTTCACTCCACGAGGCAAAATTAATTTCGGGTTACGACGATTTTACGACGGATTTACCATCGATATTACGACATATCCGTCGGAATTTCGTCGTAATATTAGAAATGTAAACCCTAAACCCTAACACACATACCCGTCTTGTATCAACGAAGTATATTTGTACATCAAAAACTTTTCATTGTACCCAATACAATCAATAATGACGATTGAATCTGACATATGGGAAATTTCCTTATCTCCGCTTAATACTCTATAACATTCATTGTATAAGTTTCTTCCTAACATGCATGAATCATAAATTGTTAATCATTTTTGTATTACGTCAAACAACGAATCGAGAACTTATGTAAAACAATATAATTGATGCAAAACCAAACATTTATAACCTATACGTAACCCTAAACCCTAAATCCTAAACTGTATTAAGTATTACGACGATATTACGACGATTTAAGACATATTCGTCGTAATGTCGTCGTAACACGATCCGTCGTAAATTCGTCGTAATTTACCATCGAAATTACGACGGATTCTTCGTAACTTTGTCATAATATTTGAATTTGAATTAACACGATACCATCTTATTAAACCGGAAATTTGAATTAAATGGTTAAAATATTACGACGAGTTTACGACGATTGTGTCTTCAATCGTCGTAAATCCGTCGTAATGTTGATAATCGGAGATAACTGGAGATGGGATCGAAAGGACTCCCGCATGTCTAATATTACCCAAACCATAAAATTCCAGGGTTTGGTTAATATTCGACCTGTGGGAATCCTTACGATCCCATCTCCGATTATCTCCGGTCATATGCCACGATAAATCTCCGCCCATAATCTTCAAGTTTTATTATAAAAATTAAAATAAGAGCAATTACATATATAAATCAATCAGAATTATCATCTCCGCTCGGTTCATCATCTTCATTGGGTTCATCATCTTCAGG
>PKMM01041332.1:166443-184218 GCA_002933915.1 Eutrema heterophyllum
ATGACTCAAGAGAGAAGACAAAAGAAAGAAAAATAGCGTTAGTAACGATAGATACCCTCCCCCAGACTTAATTCACACCGTCTCGGTGTGAGAATAAGTTAAGAGGAAGGTAAAAACAGACTCAATAAAATAAAAATAAAAGAGAAAATAAAAGGAAACGTACCGGTGGGTTGCCTCCCACCCATCGCTTGTTTAAAGTCGTTAGCTTGACTCGATAGCCTTTTAGGCGTGAGATGGATCACCGAGGGGAATGGTTTCTTCCTCAGCTATTTCTGCATCAGCGAGGTATGGTTTTAGGCGCTGACCGTTAACCACAAACTCATTTCCTGTAGTGCCCAGCAACACCACGGCTGCATATGGTCTCACCTCCTTAATTGTGAATGGTCCGGACCATCTCGATCTCAGCTTCCCTGGAAAAAGTTTAAGGCGAGAGTTGAATAGCAATACCTGATCATTTGCAGCGAAGTTCTTAGGGATTATCTTCTTGTCGTGATGGGCTTTGGTCGTTTCTTTGTAGATCTTCGAGTTTTCATAGGCCATGTGACGTATCTCCTCCAGTTCATGTAGTTGCATCGTCCTTCTTTCAGAAGCAGGTTTGATGTGGAATGATTTCCCGTAGACAAGATGGAATGGTGTCGTTCCTAAGGGTGTTTTGAACGCAGTTCGGTATGCTCAAAGAGCATCGTCTAACCTCACAGCCCAGTCCCTCCTAGACATGTTTACTGTCTTTTGCAGAATACCCTTGATTTCCCTGTTGGAAATTTCGACTTGTCCACTCGTTTTAGGATGATAGGGAGTGCCTACCTTGTGCTTGACTCCATGCTTCTTCAACAAGTTGTCAAAGACCTTGTTGATGAAATGAGATCCGCCATCACTGATCACTACTTTAGGTACACCGAACCTCAAGAAGATTACCGATTTGAACATCTTTAATACCACGTTGGCGTCATTCGTTGGGCTAGCTAGTGCTTCCACCCATTTAGACACATAGTCCACCGCCACTAGGATATATTGGTTCCCATAAGAGGACGGAAAAGGGTCCATGAATTCGATTCCCCACACATCGAACACCTCAACCTCCAAGATGAAATTTTGGGGCATTTCATTCCTTTTGCTAATATTCCCCTGCCTCTGACATGAATCGCACTTGGAGACAAAAGCATGTGCATCACGAAACAAACTCGGCCACCAGAAACCGGCTTGTAGCACCTTGGATACTGTCTTGAAAACAAAGCCTTCTGGTTCTTTCTCTGCAGCCAAGTAGTTTGCTATTTCAGCAAACCAAGGGATTTCAGGGAGCTCGGTGTGGCGTGAAGGTGTGTGCTCAATACTGATTGCGTACACGTTTTCTTCAGGTAGGCTATCATCTAAAGGAACCTCTTCATTCACGCGCAGCCTCGATAGATGATCTGCAACACCATTCTCAATTCCCTTCTTGTCCTTGATCTCAAGGTCGAATTCTTGCAACAGAAGAATCCATCGCAAGAGCCTAGGTTTGGCATCCTTCTTTGTGAGGAGATATTTCAGAGCAGCATGGTTGGTGTGCACTATAACCTTAGACCCCACAAGATAAGATATGAACTTTTCAAAAGCAAATAAGATGGCGAGAAGTTCTTTCTCGGTCATAGCGTACTTGCACTGCGCGTCATCTAGAGTCTTGCTGGCGTAATAGATAACATGGAGCCTCTTGTCTTTTCCCTGTCCCAAAACAGCTCCTACTACGAAGTCGCTAGCATCAGTCATTACCTCGAAAGGAAGCTCCCAATCTGGTGGTTGGACGATTGATGCGCTGATAAGAGCTTCCTTGATCGTGTGAAAGGCCTCTAGACAGTCGCTGTCAAAGTGAAACTTCACCTCCTTACATAATCACCGAGTCAAGGGTCTGACAATCTTGGAAAAAACCTTGATTAACCTCCTATAGAACCCAGCATGTCCTAGAAAATTTCGAATTCCCTTGACAGAATCATGAGGTTGTAGACTAGTCATCACCTCAATCTTTGCCTCGTCTACTTCGATGCCCTGTTCCGAAATTCGGTGACCCAAGACATTCCCATCTCTGACCATAAAGTAACACTTCTCCCAGCTCAACACCAGATGCTTTTCCTCGCAGCGCTGTAGTACCCTGCACAAATTGGAAAGACAGACAGAAAAGGAAGATCCATAGACAGAAAAGTCGTCCATGAAAACCTCCATGATGTCCTCAATTAAGTCAGTGAAAATCGACATCATGCATCGCTGGAATGTTGTTGGGGCATTGCACAAGCCAAATGGCATTCTGCGATAAGCAAAAGTGCCATAAGGACATGTGAATATAGTCTTCTCCTGGTCATCTGGATGGATGGGAATATGGAAAAAACCGGAATAACCATCTAGAAAACAGTAGTAGGGGTGGTTAGCCAATCTTTCAAGCATTTGATCGATAAAAGGCAAAGGAAAGTGATCTTTACGAGTAGCAGCATTCAACTTCCTATAGTCAATACACATCATATGCCTTGTAACAGTTCTAGTTGGGATTAACTCATTTTTCATAACTATTACACCACCTTTCTTTGGCACAACATGGACTAGACTCACCCAAGTACTATCAGAGATAACATATATGATGCTTGCCTCTAGAAGTTTCATTATCTCTTTCTTTACAACATCTTTTAGATTCAAGTTTAACCGTCTCTGATGTTCTACCGAAGTCATCGATTCGTCCTCTAGATGTATCCTATGCATGCAAAGATCAGGTGAAATTCCTGTGAGATCATCTAGTGAGTAGCCTAAAGCTTTACGATATTTTCTAAGCTCACACAGAAGTAAAGCAGTTTCAACATTTTTCAACTCAGCATTGATGATCACAGGGTAAGTGGAATTAGGACCAAGAAATGCGTACCTTAGCCTAGCTGGGAGTGGTTTGAGTTCGATTTTTGGAGCTTTAAGTTCGCTCCACGGGTCAGCAGGAAGCGCAGGGGGACCCGCTGCTGGAGGTGTCTCTGCAGCTCCACCCAAACTGATGTACTCGACCATATCCCCCATTGTCTGGCTTGAGTTCAGCATCTTAGCATAACCGGTCTCATCGTCATTCATGAACCCATGCTCACTCTCAGCCTTAGTCAAAACAGTCTCCAACGGGTCATCCACTAAAATTTCGTCAACCACCTCGGCAGAGATTTCCAGTGAGTCGTCAATTGAAAACGTCTGACCGTCCAACATAGGCTTCTTCAGCATCTTGTCCATCTCAAACTTCATGACAATATATCCCAGGTGGAGATCTATTCGCCCGTTCCCCACATCTATGATGGCTCCTGCTGTACACAAGAAGGGTCTTCCTAATATAAGAGGATCCTTTGGTTCTTCATCTAGCTCTAGTACCACAAAGTCTGCAGGAATGAATGCATTCCCAATTCGTACATGCAGATCCTCAAGAACACCAACATGTAACTTCACATATCGATCGGCAAATACTAAGGAGATTTTAGTTTGCTTGAACCTTGTGAATCCCAGTCGCTTAGCCACGGAGTATGGCATCAAGTTGACGCTGGAGCCAAGATCACACAAAGATCAAGCAAAATGTATTGCCCCGATCTGCACAGAGAGAACGAACTTCCCTGGATCTCTTAGCTTCTTTGGCATCTTATTTTGGAGGACAGCACTGCAACCCTTGGTAACCATCATGACACTATCTTCAGTAGACACCTTACTCGTTACCAAGCTCTTCATATACTTTTTTAATGAAGATATCATCTGAATTGCATCAACTAGAGGAAGCTTCACCACGAGATCATTCAGCATCTCCTTGCACTTGGCTTCTTCTAGGTCCTTATGTGACTTCCTTGGATGAGTAGGGTATGGAACTCTCGGAGTGTATACACGTGTAGGTGGTAACACTTGTGGCTCATTTGCAGCGTCTACATTTGTGGGAACCTTCCCCGTTGGGATTGTTTCTTCGTCAGCCTCTTCTAGATCAATTACGAAATCAGCACCGGTTCCTTTTCGTGCAACATGTTCCAGCTCTTTCCCACTCCTAAGTGTAATGGTGTTGACAAACTCATTCCTAGGGTTTTCCTTGGGAGAGCTCCTTGCGGTCTCTTGATTGCTTCAGCTGTTTGGGCAACCTGGGTATCCAACTTCTTCACATGAGTACATACAGCTTCGTACTTCCCGTTGAGATCGTTGTACATGTTGTCAACCTTGACATTGATCTCTTTAGCTGACTGTTGTTGGTTTAGTAGAAGTTGTTGCATAAGAAGTTTGAGTTCATCCTAAGAGTCGTTTGCTGAGCTTGCAGGGGTCTGGAACGGGACGTGCTTTGTTGTTTGAGAAGTGTTGAACGGCTGCTTCTGCTGGAACCCACCTTGAAATCTATTCTGACCTTGGAACCCCTGAGAGAAGCATGAGGTGCCTGTATTTGGCGCAAAAAAGTTCCTTGAGATTGTTGAGTTTGCTGGGGGTAGACTTGATCTTGGGGGGTTTCGACATTGGAGCTTATGTAAGACAGATTTGGATGGTTTCTATAGTTCTGCTTGAAACCCCTGTTCTGCACGTACCCATGTCCACTAACGTAGTTCACCTCCTACTGCTCATCAATTTCTTCTTCAGCTGATCCTTGACAGAAAATTGCATCTCATGTTTCCTCGCAGAATTGCACACCTCTCTGATTTCCCCTCAGCAACAAGTTCACCTTCGCGGTCAGCTCATCAATCTTTTGTGAGTCTGCACCGTTGACTCGTTTAAACATGTCGTACTCAGGGCATCGATTTCCAGAACTTGCAGCCAAGTTCTCTATCAACTGATACGCTCCTTCCTTAGTCTTAGTCATGAAGTCTCCGTTACTTGCAGCGTTAAGGGCGTTCTTGTAGTCCCAATCAACTCCATCGTAGAAGATGCTTAAAATCTGTTCATCGGAATATCCATGGTGAGGGCACTCTCTGCGGTACTCTCGAAACCTCTCCCAAGCTTCACAAAAAGACTCTCCCACATGCTGCTGAAAAGTAGTGATTTTGTTTCGCAGCGAAGCTGTCTGTGACTTGGTGTAGAAATGATCCAAGAAGGTAGTTGTGCATTCATCGTAAGTAGTCAACAATCCAACAGGGAGCGACTTCAGCCACCTTAATGCCTTGTCTGCCAAAGAGAAGGGAAAGAGTTTGCACTTGAGGTAATCAGCTGGTACTCCGTTTGACTTGGTAGTGCTGCAGATCTCTTCAACATTTTTCGATATGGTCCATCGGATGCTCTGCAGGCAGACCATGGAACATGTGTTGCTTCACCAATGCGATCATCTGAGGCTTGATCTCATAGTCTTGCCTCGTAATAGCTGGTGGTTGGATGGCAGCTCTATTCTGATAGAAGGCATGAGGTGTGTCCGAATCCCCGATAGCAGGCTGCTACTGCTGCTGCTGCTGCTGTTGCAGCCTTTGAAGTTCGGTTACTGCAGCATTCTGTTGGTCGTCATTACGATCATCCATGATGACAGGAATTGACTTCGCTCTTCTGCTCGTACGTTCTAACCGTGCTAGCTCTTGGTTGTCGAGGTCAAGAAGGTTCTCGGAGCCCTTGCTTCTGGTAACTCTACCCAGCTTTTGGTTAGTCACCTGAAACACACAAGAGAATGAGATCGAATACGTTAGTAAATCTCAGACTAAATTTCAAATTCAGAATTGAAGGTAATGCTATTGGTCCCCGGCAACGACGCCAAATTGATTTCAGTGTTTTCACCTAGTCAATTAATACTAAAGTTCACACTACCCCAATCGTAACAGTTGTCAATGCAGTACTTTAGGATCGAATCCACAGAGACCAAAGGTACACTACAATTCTCGCAATTATGAAATTAAGCTAAGACAAGAATATGGTTGGTTTTGGAAAAGTAATGAAAGCAATTAAAACGATGTAAATTCAATAAAAGAAAAGCGTTAGGTCAATGGCTTATTCTCAGGAATCCAGAGATCACGAATCAGACAACTATTCAGGATATGATTAAACGCAAGTTTCAAACTCAAACATAAATATCTAACCAATCCACTTCCATGGCATTGATTACTAAATCTAGCAACCTAAAATCCTAACTTCCGTTGGCATAGACTCCTAAATCAGCATTAATGAATAGGTTCGATATGTTCACGAATCGCCTTAGCATCAACTTCCGCAGGCTAAGGACAATTCGCTTGCTTATGTTCTTTCTAGCAACCTATGACACTTCCGTGGTATAGATTCAGCCCTAAATCAAAGACTAAGCGGTCAGGCTCTAGCCTAAGCAATAAACACAACAGTAAGTGAAAACCACAAAAGNCGACTTGGTAGTGCTCCAGATCTCTTCAACATTTTTCGATATGGTCCATCGGATGCTCTGCAGGCAGACCATGGAACATGTGCTGCTTCACCAATGCGATCATCTGAGGCTTGATCTCATAGTCTTGCCTCGTAATAGCTGGTGGTTGGATGGCAGCTCTGTTCTGATAGAAGGCATGAGGTGTGTCCGAATCCCCGATAGCAGGCTGCTACTGCTGCTGCTGCTGCTGTTGCAGCCTTTGAAGTTCGGTTGCTGCAACATTCTGTTGGTCGTCATTACGATCATCCATGATGACAGGAATTGACTTCGCTCTTCTGCTCGTACGTTCTAACCGTGCTAGCTCTTGGTTGTCGAGGTCAAGAAGGTTCTCGGAGCCCTTGCTTCTGGTAACTCTACCCAGCTTTTGGTTAGTCACCTGAAACACACAAGAGAATGAGATCGAATACGTTAGTAAATCTCAGATTAAATTTCAAATTCAGAATTGAAGGTAATGCTATTGGTCCCCGGCAACGACGCCAAATTTATTTCAGTGTTTTCACCTAGTCAATTAATACTAAAGTTCACACTACCACAATCGTAACAGTTGTCAATGCAGTACTTTAGTATCGAATCCACAGAGACCAAAGGTACACTACAATTCTCGCAATTATGAAATTAAGCTAAGACAAGGATATGGTTGGTTTTGGAAAAGTAATGAAAGCAATTAAAACGATGTAAATTCAATAAAAGAAAAGCGTTAGGTCAATGGCTTATTCTCAGGAATCCAGAGATCACGAATCAGACAACTATTCAGGATATGATTAAACGCAAGTTTCAAACTCAAACATAAATATCTAACCAATCCACTTCCATGGCATTGATTACTAAATCTAGCAACCTAAAATCCTAACTTCCGTTGGCATAGACTCCTAAATCAGCATTAATGAATAGGTTCGATATGTTCACGAATCGCCTTAGCATCAACTTCCGCAGGCTAAGGACAATTCGCTTGCTTATGTTCTTTCTAGCAACCTATGACACTTCCGTGGTATAGATTCAGCCCTAAATCAAAGACTAAGCGGTCAGGCTCTAGCCTAAGCAATAAACACAACAGTAAGTGAAAACCACAAAAGATAAATCCCTATTTGTGTCTAACTCAATGATTCATGGATCCCCTTGAAACCCTACACCTAACTAATGAACTACTCAGACATGAAAACCGAGAACAAGCAAGGAGATGAAGAAGACATAGTATAGTTACAGAGAAAGGGTTTAGAATTCTTCTTAATAGATGCCAAGATTCTTCTCCAAAGCTTACAATGATCAAGAGCAAAAAAGTCTCAGTATAAAGAATAGCGGTATCAAGCGGTGCCATCAAAGTGGCTAAAAATAGAGTATATATAGGTCTAGGTCGAAGTAGGTCAAAATAGGGAGTTTTCCGGGCAAAACAGGAAAATCAGAAGTTTCCTTTTTCTTCTCGTCGTCCTGCATCGGTCGATGGTCGTTTCTCTGGACACGTTGCATCAATCGATGCACTCCTTGCATCAATCGATTGCCGATTCTCTGGGCCTGTTGCATTGATCGATGCACTCCTTGGCCTGTTGCATCGATCGATGCACTCCAGGAAAATCCACTTCGAGAGGAATGACGCATTCAGTTCCGTAAACGAGGGCGAATGGCGTTTCTCATGTATCTCGTCGCGGTGTTGTCCTATGAGACCAGAGGACTCCCTCAAGTTCATCGGCCCAGTGGCCTTTCTTCTCGTCAAGGCGCTTCTTCAATCCATCGAGAATAGTTTTGTTGGCCGCTTCTGCTTGGCCATTTCCCTGTGGGTACCCCGGCGTAGATTTGCTCAAACAAATTTTCCACTTCTCGCAGAATGCCTCGAATCTTGTTGAGATGAATTGAGATCCGTTGTCCGTGACAATTTTGTATGGGACTCCGTGTCGGTAAATGATGTTTTTCCACACGAAGTGTTCAACTTGAGCGTCCTTGATGCTAGCGTNATCCTCAGGGCATGTTGCATCGACTGGCTCCATCGACCGGCTTCATTCTGCATCGGTTGATTGGAAATCTTATGATGGTGTTGCATCGGTCGATGCACTCCTTGCATCGACCGATTGTGCTCTTTTCTTCACGATTTCGTGCGTTTTTTCCCTCTTAACTCCAATTTCTTATTTAAACGCCTTTTTACCTGAGATATCTAAATAAAGGACTAAAAGACTCTAAAAACGAGCCTTGACTCAATAAAACACTCAGATGAGACACCAAAACATGTGTTAAAAAACGGTAAAAACCAAGTATATCACACAGCATAACCTTTCCGAAGATTGGTTGCCTACGTACCCTTTTCAGGGATCAAGTCGTCTCGTAGTTCCTGGGTATGATGTGATTGTTTAGTGATAGTATTTCTTGAGATACATTGCGTTCCACGATCTTCGTATTGGAACGTCAGACATGGTTGCGAGCTCGTAGACTCCTGGGCGAACCACCTTAGTGACTTTGTAATGTCCTTCCCAATTGGCTCCCAGTTTTCCTGCATTCCGTTTTGCCGTATTTTGGAAAACTTTGCGTAGGACCAGGTCTCCCTCGTTGAATTTTTGGCTGCGAACATTTGAATCCTTATTAGTGCTTGGTCGCGCCGTTCGTTCACGAAGTCCAGTTCGTCGAGTATCATCAGGTGATTAAGTCCTTCTTGCCCAGGAAGTAGTCTGCGTCGCACTCCGGGAAAATCCACTTCAAGAGGAATGACGCATTCAGTTCCGTAGACGAGGGCGAATGGCGTTTCTCATGTATCTCGTCGCGGTGTTGTCCTATGAGACCAGAGGACTCCCTCAAGTTCATCGGCCCAGTGGCCTTTCTTCTCGTCAAGGCGCTTCTTCAATCCATCGAGAATGGTTTTGTTGGCCGCTTCTGCTTGGCCATTTCCTTGTGGATACCCCGGCGTAGATTTGCTCAAACAAATTTTCCACTTCTCGCAGAATGCCTCGAATCTTATTGAGATCCGTTGTCCGTGACAATTTTGTATGGGACTCCGTGTCGGCAAATGATGTTTTTCCACACGAAGTGTTCAACTTGAGCGTCCTTGATGCTAGCGTATGAATCCGCTTCGACCCATTTAGAGAAGTAATCTTTAAAGACGAGCAAGAATCTCTTCTGTTTGGATCGGTGAAGAGTGCCGACAATGTCCATAGACCATCGCATAAATGGATATGGCGCTGAGATTGATGACAAGAGCTCGGTTGGTTGATGAATTGTCGGGGCATGTCGCTGACATTTTTCGCACTTCATGGAGAACTTCTCGCGATCCTTCACCATAGTTGGCCAATAGTAGCTGTGTCGTTTGATTTTGATTGCTAAGGCTCTTCCGCCAGAATGGTTTCCGCATGAACCACCATGAACTTCTTCCATGATCTTTCTCGCTTGCTGGCCTTCAACACAAGTCATTAGAGGCCCCAAAAATCTCCACTTGAAAACCTCGCCGTCCAACAAGATGTATCGAGCTGCTAGAGCTTTAAGTTTTTGAGCGGCTCATTTTTCGGGTGGCACATCTCCGTCCATGATGTAAGTGCGAATAGGTCCCATCCATTCTCTGTCATAGCCATATTCTCCCTCATGTTGCGCATCTTCCTCCATGTCGACTGCGTCATTTTTGTCGGGTGGGTTGTCTGGCGGTTTGATTAAGTTGACAATTCCAGTTGCGTCAATGCTTGGATGTTCGATGAATTCAAGGGGAATGACTCTCTTCAGACCGGATCAGAGGTCGATACTAGAGCTGCCAATGCGTCTACTAGGGTGTTCTCGCCTCGAGGTATTCGAGTGAGCTTATATTATTTGAACTGTTTGGCTAACTATTGGATGATTTTCATGTAGGCCTCCATCCTTTCGTCTATGGCCTCGTATTCGCCTTTAAATTGATTTGCCACCAGCTGGGAGTCGCAGAATGCGTTGTTGTTCTGGATTTTGATTCCGTGTGCGAGCTTTAACCCAGCGATCAAGGCTTCGTACTCTGATTCGTTGTTGGATGCTAGAAATGCCAGCCGGAATGATTTCTCTATAATCTCGCCAGTTGGTGACGTTAGACGAATTCCTACTCCCGATCCTTGTTTTGATGACGAGCCGTCGATGTGAAGTGTCCAAATCGAGCTAGGTGTTGGCTCTTCTACTCCTTCTGATGGGAGCTCGACTATAAAATCTTCCAGTACTTGAGATTTTGCGCATGTTCTATTATGGTACTCAATGTCGTACTCGCTGAGTTCTACGGCCCATTTTGCTAATCTTCCTGATTGGCTCGGACTATGCAAGATGGTTCGCAGGGGAAAAGTGGTCAGCACCACGATAGAGTGTGATTGAAAGTACGGTCTCAGCTTCCGAGCGGACATGACCACCGCGAGTGCCGATTTCTCCATTTGCGGGTATCACGTTTCTGTATTCGTCAAGGTCTGGCTAACGTAAAAGATGGGCTTCTGCTCGCCTCGCTCCTCTCTGACGAGCACTCCGCTAACTGATGTGGTAGAAACGGCGATGTAAAGGAACACTAGCTCTCCTTCGACGGGTTTGGCGAGTATGGGAGGGTTCGCTAAATATTTCTTCAACTCCTGGAAAGCTTTTTCGCATCGCTCGGTCCACTCCATAATCTCGGTCTGCATCGCCGACGCCCACCCAGAAAAAAATATATTTAGAGAAAAATCTAAGATACCAAGATCCTGTGTTGGAAAGTTGTAAACAAGACGTCACAGCTTCGTAATCGTATCACGTTTCCTATCGATTTTTTTCCGTGGCATGTGCCTCTTCAGCACTCCAGTAGAGTTTGGAGCCATCGAGGGAAGCTAAGTGACAGAGAGAGATTAATTGAAAACAAAACTATAAGCAACAAAGGTATCATATGTTGGTGCCTCTGAAACCTAAACCCTAGAAGAAAATAGTATCATTCCTGCACGGATCTTTATGGTCGGTTGAAAGCCCAATGACCTGCCCGGCCCGGTTCGGTCCATATCCGACTTGAAAAATCAACGTATTCATCAGATGATCTTGTAGTCTTTTCCAGACTACACAAATCCCTCGTTCCTCTCAAATACCTTTTTTGTCACGGAACTCACAACTTTGAGTCTTTTAGGGTTTCTTTACCCTAGATTCTCCTTTTCGATCCACACATTATTATTAACCTAATTTACATTCAACTTTACTCAATCGATTCACATACTCTGAGCATGACTGGTTTTAACGCAACGGGTGCGGAAGTTTGCAGAAGCGGGTGGTTGCGATTTCAAGCGTTAGTAAGCGATTCAGATGGATTAAATGCGAATACTTAATTTCAAGCAATTGGGAACGTTACATTACATATACTGAATTTCCTTGGATATATATTATGATATCAGTAGTGTCACTATGCAAAGAGCTCCATTTAAAGACCACATTCAAATGAATGTTGTTATACCTCGGGACCAGAGGCGAACAGAGGTATAAGACCACGCAAGACTTGAGCTGATAAACGATGAGCCTCAAAGATCTCTCCGTCCAGGTTCCACACACTCTCTTCCCCAATCGAAGTAAATGTGAAAGCTCGCGTCTGCGTATTCCCAATACATTTCAGTAAAGATGATCAGAAACAGACCATGACCCAATTATAAAGATTTGAAAAGGAAAAAAATTTGCCAAACCTTATGATATTCCACAAATTCGAAGTTCAAAGGTTCCCCACCTTTTTTCGCAAGCTCGGTGAGGTGCCTGTGTCATAGACCAAGAGTATGTTGCTATATCATGGTTGCCAAATTGTATAAGAACATGTTCCAGAATAACTTCAAAGAACCATTCTTCTATATATGAACCAAAATGTACTCCTGTTCTCTCAAGTGTGTGTATCTATAGATGACAGTGGAAAAAGCAAAGAAGAAGACAAGGCATTACCATAAGTACTTGGGACGTGAACAATCTTTGATGAGTATGAGATGTAGGAAACCATCTGAGAGATGTGCATCAACGACAAGACCATCAGGTGCTCTTTCATTTCGGTTTGACATCACTGCCGCACCTATACTCAGAAACCGCCCTCTCGTTCTACACCATCTTGTTTTCTCTGGCCACGAGTTGGTTGTTCTGCCTATGATATTCCCTTCCTCTGCCTTACTGTTACAAATGCTGCATTTTGCACGGCATAGTATTTTCTCTGATCTTGTTGTATTTCGAAATGGCCATGTCTTACTCCGCGTGTGTGGGGAAGCTTTAGCGTTCTCTGGTTCAGCTTCTTCAAACATCACCTCTGCCTCATATGATCTTGCATTAACATATAAACCAATAACTCAAAACAAAATTGCTACGCTTGGAAGAAAAAAACACCAACGATCATATAATAGAAATTCCATTAGTGTTTAGCACATCTTGCCAGTTTAAATTGGTAAACATGTTAGGAAAATACCTGTGCTTCAAGAATACTTTAGTTCCAACATAATCATAGCGTTTGGGACCCATCCACCGATATTTTTCACTCTCTGAAATGACATCACCATAAAACCCGTATCTGAACTAATCAATTGTACAAAAACTCTGTTAGAGATCGGAGCAATCAATTGTCATATCACAGGCACTAATGGATAAAGATATTGAGGTGTTTTATTAGAAAAACGAGAATGCCACTAACAATAAGAAGCTAAGGCTTCGGGGTGGTAAGTGAAGGATGAGAATTAACAGAATCTGTCATTCCTTATTACGGGAATACAAAACATAAGGTTTAGTCATTTACCCAGCAAACGAGGCTGCATAACGAATAAAAGGTTCAATCGTCGAGGTTGATGCCGTTTTCCACCGCACAACCTGCATTGCATCAAGGAAGAGCTTTCTACCTAGAATGATATGCAGCGCAGATGTTATAGGATCACGAGCTCCTGTGGTGCTGTAACACGACAGCATAAACAGTAGTTTAAGAACTTAAGCTTATTATAAGCTAACTTTTACATTCTTGAATTTATGAGACACACCCATTCTTTCAAATTTGTATGGAGCAGAAAAAGAGAAAACAGACAGTAGAGATTGAAAATGCATATGCAGTTCTTATTTATTTGGAAAGCAACTACAGCTCAATGCTGATACAAGTGAAATAGCTTCTCATTTATGCCGCAGGATAATCTTTGCTAGTGGGAGAATGACTATGAGTAAATAATGATAAAGAACCCTACCATATAACTATTGCATCGGTTGAACCTGCCGGGATGAGGCCAAATCTAGGCCTTTCACCACTGAAGGGATGATCGGGATCTTCAATTCCTGCGATTGTCAAGAAAAATCGTAAAGAAAGGGATTTGATAAGAAAGAGGGGAAACCAGACTAACAGAAGCAGACAATCTAACTGAATGTCTTGTAGAAAACAAAGCCAACTAACCTTCACATGAGCCACTGAATGCCCCTGTAAGTTAATAGCAACACTTAGAGATTACAACTAGTTAACAGTCCCAGCTCTTGAACAAAGATGAGATAAAGTTGATTTAAAGACATACTGAAATTCATGACCTCTTGAACTGAATCAGGAAGAAGAGGAAAGTGTTCCTTTTGGTCAGTCTCATGAACTGCATCTTCTGATTCTGGAACTGAGGAGCTACCTCTAGTTTTAACAGAATTGAAGGAATATGAAGGACTTGGTGGAAGAGGGACTTTGAGTCTTGACAAAAGATATCCATTAAGGACTTCGTTGAAGAAGCCATCCCCACCCTGAACATAAATTGATTTTTCAAGATATACAAATAATGACAATCATATCATGAAAACCAGGAGTGGAGAAGTTTCATCAACTTGACTCATAAATGTTATAAATTGATGCTTATCCACATTACAAAAAAAATTCACGAATGCACTGAACAAATCAATCATTATCAAAAGAAGTACTTTGGGTCATCGAAACATAGAAAAAAGAAGTCTACAACTTACAACAGCTATGATGCCATCATATAAATGGAGCTCTTTGTTTTGCATAGATGCCATTGCATCAAATGCATGTCCTGCTCGTTCTGTCACAATCACCTGATTTAAATGGTAAATCAAGAATAACAAACTCAGGACCATAGTATGGACAGTGAGAAAACGTGTATGAGTCTTTCTCTATGAGAGCTATTAGCTATAGTATCACAAGAAACTATGCATACAATGAATGTAGACAAAGAAAGTCTCATTTGGCCAACAAATGGCCAAACAACATCTCGAATGGCAAAAATTGTGGAAGTCATGCTGAAATGTCTACTAAAACAATAGATAACACTTTCTGTGCTCTTATTTGCTGCAAGTGTGAAGTATGACTACAGAATAATCAACCAATAAGTATTGACCTTGATAAACCACAATGAAGCAAATACATTATATGATAAATAACATTTTCCCCTAAATGCTCTATAGCACAAAATTAAAATCATTTACTCCAAGACGCAAAATCTGTGTGCCTTTTGTCATCAAAAAATAACCAATAACAACTCTCACAAAAATAATTACTAAATGATCCCCTAGTGATGCAATTAAAAACAGACCTTTGTATTAACTTTAGCGCGAATGAAAATCTTGGAAACAGTTTCCCAGATCTTGGAGCCATTTCCTTTGCCACTTTTTGGATGGACAAATACCTAAGAACGTTGCGAGATATCCTGTCAAAGCATTGATACAAATAGGAGCAACAGAGTGCTAGAACCTGACACACGACATGATTTACCAAAAGATTTCTTGGTCTTTCGACTTCCTTGATCAAAGAGTAATTCAACTGATCCATCCAGCTCTGGCACGTCTGCAAGTCCATATGGCCAAAAGTGAATGCCGCAAGTTTCCAAAGACAAGGCTCTTTTGGTGAACATTGAAATCCGTGCACAGTGAACCGATACATCTACATCAAAGCAGAACTCATTACACTGTAATCTCAAGACGATAAAAGAAGTGAGACAAAAAAGGTTAAAAACCAAAACCTCTTGAGTATTTAACAAACGTTCCCGGAAACATTCTTTGGCATGTCCAAGGCCTAACTTTGGACTATGCACCAAGCCATAGTTAGCAAACTCCACAGCATAAATATCAGAGAATTTGATCTCAGTTTTGAAATTCTCGGAGTTTCTAATTCCCAAACAATTCGTTCCCCCCTGTCATCATAGAACCAAAAAAATCGCTCTTTTAGGTATAAAAAAACAACTCACACCAAATTTAAGAACTTTCTGATCTAATACGTAGCAACAAAGAAGGAAAAGCTCCATTGATTTTGCATCTCGTAGCTCCAACATCAACACTAATTTGTATTGAAAAAAAACGATAATTCATGATTGAATTTAGAAAAACCCAGAATGATAAAAGTCAACGAAAACAGTCGTCTGATTAACCGGAGGAAGCATGAACATATACCATTATCGACAAATCTTACACAATCTGAAGAATACAAACATTTCCAGGACAACCCATCTTGGTTCCGAGAAAGCAAAACTTCCCCAACATGATCCAAGAAAAAACAACCGCTCATTGCAGACAATCCACCGTCGCGATCCACGTTACTGCCGGGACCGTCGTCCAAATCAGAAAAACTACAATCCTCCATTTCACTCGAACAAAATCAAATCGATACTGCTTTCAGCTTTCGAGATTAAAAGTTCCCAAATTAGATTTTGGTAGTAAGAACGTCAATGATTTTGATATTTTTGTTTTCCGACGAAAGGACATTCAATGATTTGAAAGATCATAGTTATAACACCATCTCCAATCAATATATTTTTCTATTTTCTACTCCAATATATTACTCTATTTTTTAAATTAAAAATAATATTTTTAAACATATTCTATTTCTATTTTATTACTAATATATTTTTATTTATAAATTTTACAATTTGACACCACTTATTTTAATTTTTTTTCAAAACTTCCGATGATATTATTTAAATTAATTATTTTTAATAAAAAAAATTACATTACATCATATATAAATAACTAAACATAGTAAATTTTGGTTAAATATTACCATTTTTCCCACAAATANGAAACTCTTAGAACCGGATATTATCATCCTCAGCTATTTGGATCTCTGGAGGTGGAGCTTCTCTTCCAACTTCAATTGGTGCATCGAGATCATGTTCATCCCCGATTATCATATTGTGTAAAATTATACATGTAGTCATTATGTCATGTAACACATTCTTTTTCCAAAAGCGAATCGGTCCTTTCACAGTAGCGAAACGCGATTGGAGAACTCCGAATGCACGTTCGACATTTTTTCTATATGCTTTTTGTTGTGTAGCAAAATAATTTTTCTTTTAACCTCTTGGCTCATGAATAGTTTGCACAATCGTGGACCATTTTGGATACATACATCAGCCAAATAATAAACCATATTATATTGCTAAAAAACTTAAATCAAAATAAAAAAATTAATCATAAATATAATGATTTAAAATTAAAAGAGTCATTTGATAAAGGGAAAACGACGTATTTCCTCCTCAAAAGTATGATATAGGTGTAGATCCACTCTAAGTTTGGACCTCGACGTAAATCTTCCCGATTCGAAAGTTTAAGACGTATTTCCCCCTAATTGGAAACATCAAAACCTATTTACACACATGATATAAGTTCGAAACGAAAAACCACGTAACTATTATTTAAGTCGGTTTACTGTGTACCGAATAATATTTAACCTCTTAAAATCGAAATTAAACCAGATTAAGACCCAATTTAAGAAAATAAACCATAATGACCCGGATTGAAACCGATCGAATTTCCACTCAATAACTAAACCAACATAATTCAGTTTTGTTCCCAGATCGAATTGCTTCAATAATCTCTTGAGATTCGTTGCTGGGTCGTCTTCTTTCGAAGGATTCTGGGGTTTCTTTAACGAGAACAAGAGCAAAGTTTATTTAGATGTGTATAGCTTCGGGATTGTAATCAAAGGCTGTTGCGAATCCGGGGAAATTGGGAAAAGCTTTGAGCTTCATATTGAATTAACAATGAAACTTGCACGCTTAAGACAGAGAAACAACCTCACGGATTTCTCCGTCAGCACCAACATTGACGGAACTCGAGTTTCCTTCAGTCATGTTTGAAGAGCTCTCGAGAGGGTGAAACCTATAATACAATAGATGGGCGATCTCAGAGTAGCTGTGTGGGGGTCGGTGGGTGAATTTGCAGAGGGATTTCAATAACTAAGAGTAATCAAAATAAACCAAAACCAATTGCAATCCAAAGAGAGGATATCAAAGTTTTTGTTTCATTACTGTTCACAATAACCATGAATCTTGAGTTTTCAAATCAAACCCAGAACTCATAAAAAATTCATACGAAGGTGAAAAACTCCATGAAACAGAATAAAGCAAAACACGCCGGATTGTGGATTAATCAAAGATGCTAAATTGAGGATTAAAAAACTTGAAATTAAGAGGCAAAAATCGATTTTTGTTTTTTTGTTTTTTCACATGTTTTCCTGAGTGAACTATTGCTTCTAGAGATATCTCTAATGGTGAGATTCACATCTCTCTTCACATGAATTCTGGGAAGACCCGATAGATCCTCCATTGGATTTT